>JASDQU010102810.1:227809-239491 GCA_032191745.1 Picea mariana
TAAATGGCTGAATGAGTTGATCTGCAAGATTCCACCGTCAGAATCTGATGATAGATGGCTCAATAGAAGCGCCCTAGCTAGATCTCAAATGGGTTGGAAGGAAACTGCAATCTGGATACGGGTCTCGTGCAGCTCTCCAAACCCTCAAACTAGCTTGCGCCCTCACTGGCTGAGCTGCGCACTCTGCAATGGATACTCCTGAAAAGTACGGTGAAATACCTGGATGGTATCTTCGATGGGTTAGGGTGTGTCAACACCGAAACCGATCAATGGTGGTGGTTTCCTCCAGAAATCCACAAAACAGTAAGGTTGGCTCTCCTCCTCCTCTGGGAACTCTCAACATCAAATCATAACAATAAATAATGAATTAGGTTGCTTTACCCTTCCTTTATAGCTTCCCGAAACCCTAATTCGTTGTTGACCTTTTCCCTCCAAGTGACTTTTACTTTATTTTATTATGCCTTTATTAAATCACTTAATTAATTAATTAATTAACCACTTTACCTCTAAAAATTGATTTATCCATCCTGATGGCTTCTCCGGCCACTGAAAGTCACTTCTCATCATCTTATCCTATAGTGCTCTTCCTCTCGATTCCGATGAGCTATTACACTAAGAGGTTTCTCCAAGTAATATGCCTATTATGACCTTATTGAATTTAATTAAGATATGACCCATAATAACTCAAAATTACGGAAATCGTCGGAATGCAACGAAACCAAAGCCCAGCTATGCGGAATGCATCCTGATGATGATCGATGCAAGTCGGGCCCAAATAAACCCCTCAATATCTCTCGAACTCATTATCACACCTATCTGGCTACTCAGGTAGGCATGACACTCTGAAATGTTGTAATGTTATAATGTCCCAAAATGGGGACATTACATAATCACTGGTGTAGCCCCTGCCTCTAACTCAATCATGTGTTCAAAACCCTTGTCGGGCGGTCTCCCTGGTGGTATTGGCCCAAATACTGACTCATACTGACCCATAAGCTCTCTGATCTGTGGGTGGTAATGCTCCCTACCCTCAGGATCCTTCTGTGTGGTGATCAAACAATCTGCTGCGTAAGCCACATCTCTGTGATGAAAGATCCGCTCCATCCTCTTTGTCGATACTGCTCGAGGTGCTCCTGTAGACATGCCTCTCAGCACAACTCGCGATCCTCTGGCATCTCTGAAGCTCATGGTCAACGTCTGATAGTTGAACCCAATCTCTAATATAACCACTGTACCCCTAACATGACATCAGTATCTGATAGGTCAACTACATAGAAGGTTTCTATCAAGGTGTAGTTGCCTAGTTTGACCTCTAGGTCGGGGATCATGTCAAAACATGTCATCGTGTATCCATCAGCCACTGCCACATGGAATCCCTCAAACTCCCCTATGCATAACCCCCTCTTGGCTACTAAGGACGCATCTATGAAGTTGTGGGTGGCCCCACCATCAACTAAAGTTGTCATGCGCTACCCCTGTAGAAGTCCCTTGAGCCTAAGAGTGTTGTACCTGGGTACTCCTGAAAGGGTGGCTATGGTTCCCCCTTTCACCTCTGTACGAGGTTTTGCCTCCTCCTTGGGTTGTGCCCTTGTCGATATCTAAGGTTTCTTCGGTTGCTGCTTTGGCTCATGAGTGGTCTCAGTCTCTGAAACACTATCTGTCTGTGCCTCAATATCCTCCTCCTCCTCCTCACTGCCTGATTCCACTTCGATGTAGTGGATCTGTCCCTTTCCCATGCATCTATGCCCTGGGACCCAAGGGTCTCTACAGGAGAAGCAAAGCTTCTTCCTCATCAACTCCCGTCACGTATCATCATCCATCTTGGGCTTGCCCTTTCATTCCCTTTGAGGATTCTTCTGATCCTTGTCTCTCTGTGGTACAAAGGGTTTGGTGAAGGGTTTAGTTTTTGGCACTGAATCCGCCAAATCTCTAGTGTGTTGGATGGCATCCTGCAAGGTATGAGGCCGGTAGGCCTTCACCCATCCTCTCAAGGGTTCTGTGAGCCCTTCTGTGAATAACATGACCAATCGGGGCTCAGATATGTTTGTCATTGCCACTGCTACCCTCTGAAACTATGAGATGAATGCCTCTGCTGTGCCAGTTTGTCTCAACTGGGCTAGATCTCTGAAATGGATCTCTGGATCCCTCCTGTCAAATCTATCCATGAGTCTCTCTGTGAACTCTCTGTAGGAGGTGATGCGACTGTGACCCAATGTCACCAATCCATGATACCACCACTCGTGTGCCTCACCCTCCAAGTGTAAGGTGGCGAAACTGGTGGCCTCTGACTCGATCATCTGGTTGAGCTTGTAGTAGGTGTCTAGTTTCTGTACCCAAGCTCTAGCAGTGCATTTGGACGATCCGTCAAAAGAAGGTATGGTGAGTTTTACCAACTTTTCAGATGAAATCAATGTTATGCCCCTGCTGCTGCTGCTACTGTGGTCCTCCCCTCTGTGGCTCTCTGGGGCGGTTCTTGAGTCTGATTCCACAATACTCGACTAAGGTCATATCCTGATGGAAGTCATGGCCCAATGCTGCATACTCTCTCCGATACTCTGCAATGTCCTCTGCATGAGTGGGTGGTCTCTGTGCTATCGGTATCTTTGCTGCTACCAGGGGTGCCCTCTGGAAATTGGGAAATAATGGACGTGGAATCCTACTCTCAGAGGTGTATGTGCGAGTGGTTGACTGGGGTCTACTGCTTGCCCCTGAGTTCCCCTGTGCTGCATGTGGGGCTTGTGTGCCCGAGATGTCTACCATAGCCAGTCTATCTGCTACCTGAGCCAAAGACTGAGACATGGTCCGTTGACTAGCTAGCATATCACTGATAACCTGCATGAAGGCTGCATCTGGATCCACGGGGGCCTTACCACTGCCCTCTGGTCGCTCATATCTGTCGCCTAGCCTCTTCTCTGCTTCCCGCTTGGCCTCGCGCTCTGCTCTTCTCTCTGCTTCTCTATGTGCCTCATCCTCTTCCTCTGAACTGGGAGGGAAGGGAGGAAAGTTAGGCTTATCCCTTCTTTCCCTGTGCTTGTTGTAAGTGACATTTTCGTCACCTACGTGCTCACGACCATCTGGTTCTTCTATTGTATTCATTGTCTTTAGTCACAGGCTGGCAGGACTAAAGCTCTGATACCACTGAAATATCCCTGATCCCGCTAATCAAGATATTTGCTACTGATCTAATGTTCTGTCTTGCAGATATGATACACTAGGGGGTTTTTGGATGCGTTTAAGTTCTATGTTTGAGATCTTGATGGTTATTGCATGTGCATGTGGGTTATTGCATGTGCATGTTGGTTATTCCATGTACATGTTGTGTATTTATGGTTTAAACAACATATAAAGGATGCATGCGGATGTAAAGAACATCAACTGCTCAATCACATGTATTATACGACTCAAGCATGGAAATACAATAGCATACTAGAAATATAAAATATAATCATCAGCTGGATCTCATGGATCGTCACTGGAATATAAGAAAATAACATCAAAATACCCGTGATCAAAAGATGATAGCAGATCTAATGCATGCACGGATAGATCGGCAAAAATATGCGATTTCGGAGAAGTACAGTAACTGCTACCAGTTGGAAAACTCGTTCGGAAGAATAGACCATCAGAATGCGCTGGAAACTGCTCCAATAGAAGCGCCCTGGCCTCTAGACTAAAATGGATGAGTGTCGGATCTCGGATCTAGTCTTTGAGGCACTGGATTTGGACCCTTTGGGGGTTTGCTCACCTCCTGGGACACTGGATGCACCCCAAAGGATTCCACCAATGGAATTTGCTGCTATAGGGCTCAAAACGATGTCTCACCAAATGTGGAACTGGGTCGGAAGGGTTTCCCTGGATCTTCTTTGATACTCTGCATGCAACCCCAAATGTCTATCTGGAAGAGCTACGCCCTAAATGGCTGGATGGTGCGCTCTGAATGATTCCACCGTCGGAATCTGATGGGAAGTAGCTCAATCTAGGCGCCCTAGCTGGATCTCAACTGGGTCAGAAGGAAAATGTAATCAGAGCTCTGTCCTCGTGTAGCTCCACAAACCCTCAATCTGACTTGCGCCCTCACTGGTTGAGTTGCACCCCCTATAAATGGATGCTCCTGAATGTCACGGTGAAATATCTGGATGGTATCTCCAATGGGCTAGGGTGTGTCTCTCAACACCGAAACCGATCAATGGTGGTGGTTTCCTCCAGAAATCCACAAAACAGTAAAGTCGAATCCTCTCCTCCTCCGGGAATTCTCAACATCAAATCATAACAATGCATAATGAGGAATTAGGTCAAATTGCTCCCTTTATACCATTCCCAATCTAATTCACCATTGACCTCACTTAAGCTAGGCGTTTTTCCTCCTAAGGTGAATAATTAATTAATTAGGTCCCCCTTTAGCACCTTTTCATTCTAATTCCTCATTGACTTAGGCTTAAGTGACTTTTCCTAAGTATTTTGTCTTAATTCATCTTTTAGCCATCAATTCCTCCTTCTTTCTCCATCTTGTTCCCTGTTTATGCCTGACTATAGTCTACGGGAACACAGGCTACTAAGTCACTCCCTGCCGGCCTACACTTGGGAACGAGACATCACATTGCCTCCCTACCTACACCTGGCCATGCTTCAACCAGGGAAGTTTTATTTGTTGTGGGAGGTGTTCAGACTGGTTTTCCAGAAGAGCAACCTACTATTGATTGTGTCGAACAAACGGATGAGTTGCATGTTCCTCACATGCCAACATTTGAGCATGTTGTTACAAATGACATTGTTGTTGATATGTCAGGTTGTTCTACTCCTGTAAGTGAACCTGGCCCTGAACCTACTTCCTCTGATCATCCAACACAAAATTTTGTGCCCTATCATCATCCTCACCATAAAAATTGAAGGAATAACAATCATGCTTTCATATCTTTGCATGAGAGACGTGAAAGATAGAATTGTGGACTAGTGCCAACTACCAGGATAGATTGTGGTTGGATTGATGGGTGGTCGTGGAATCATTTGACCAAATGTTTGAGGACTTCATATCGTTGTGTATCATCAGTTGTACAGTCGTGCAGTGTTCCTCTTACTTACTGATGATTTCCTTGGAAGTGGTCGACCCGACATGACAATCGACTGGAGTTTTGATTGAGTATTCGTCGATTGAGTTTCAACTAGGTTGTCTGTCGAGTGGAATTTTTGACAAGATCTATTGTTGCTGCTTATTGATTGCTCAAGGCGGTGGGAATACTTGAAGTTATTGATATGCGAACGCAATTGATGTCTTCTTGTTGATTCGACTATATCTTGTTGAATCGACTTGGATTTGTTGAGACCAACCCAATCATGTTCGACTATTGTTGATGTACTACTTCTTATGTTGGATACATAGACTGTTTAGATTGACAGAGGCTATTAGTTTGCATTGTTGGTGATAGTGTTTAGATTTCTTTAGGAGCGTTGTTGTACCATGTTTTGAGCAGTTTTTACAGTTAGAACAAATTAAGGGGGGAAAGTTATGTACTATGTAATTTTTCTTAAGATAAAATTGAAGAAATTCATAATGGAAGATTGTGCACCAGTCAGTACACCTATGGTCACAGGTTGTAAATTGAGCAAAAATGATGAATCTCCGAAAGCAAATCAAATATTGTATAGGTCAATGATTGGAAGCCTACTATATGTGATGGCATCAAGGCCAGACATTATGAAAGCAGTAGGATTGGTTGGACGATTTCAAGCTGCACCAAAAGAAACTCATGTACAAATAGTAAAAAGGATATTCAAATATCTAAAGGGCACCTTGGACTTCGGCTTATGGTAGGCAGTGTTGATGACAAAAGAAGTACAAATGGAGGACGTTATATTATGGCCAGCATGCATATAATTTTCATTTAGTATTTTGGACATTCCTTCTTCAGACTTTGAAGGATTTTTAACAGCTGGGAATGAAATTTGACGACAACTATACACATTTTTCTAAGGAAACCTCAGAAGCCTTTGTGAGCAGTGTATGGAACTTTGGGAGTTGGCATGGTTTGAGGTATCTATTGTGCAAAACAAAAGACAAGTTCACATAGATATTCTATACATTGTGACTAGCATTGACCATGTTCATGAAATTTTTTTTGAAGGACAAATGGATGGTGGTTTGATGACATTCAAGCACTACCAAACCGACAACATACCTGTGACAGTGGAAGATCCCTTAGAATCTATGAAGGCACATAGCAGCTTGAAGATTCAAAGCACATGGAGATGTGATAAGTTGTAGATGGACATTTTTTTTTTAACAACAACAAACCATTCATTTTTGAGTAGTAGATTGTGAGCAAATGTTGAAGGAAGCCAATCCTATCAGTTGTGAGTAACTAATAGTACTGTGATAGTGAGACATCTAGCAAGTATTTGGCATCTTTTTTAATAAGTAAATTGAGTGACAATAAAACAAAGAAGATTCAACAATTACAGCAAGAAAAGATAAGGCATTCACAATGGGGGGCTACTTTAGAAAACTACAAGAGAAAGCACAGTCTAAAGGGGAGTAGCACAACTAAAGGAACTATGCAAAAAAGACGAAGCATATTCCCATCAAGTACCACTTCCTAAGAGAACAGGTAGTCGAACAAAGTGTCAAGATGGGATACTTTGCTACCAAGGAACAAGTTGCATATTGTTTACCAGACCCCTTCGCAGAGAAACATTTGCATATATCAGACGGAAGTTGAGAGTGATATCCCTCTCATCTCGTCAGTAAAGAAGAAAAGCTTAGGGGGAGCATACCTTTGCCATTAATGTCAAAAGGGGAGAATTACAGACAGGGGGAGGAGAATTACAGATAGGGGGAGAGTTGCAAACAAAGGATAATTCTTTCTATTTCTGGAGGATTACATATTTTTGAGTACAGGGCTGCCATCAATGACAAATGGGGAGATTGTCGAATAAATTATTGTAATTGATGTCAAAGGTAAGTAAGTATTCACATATAAATATTCAAATGAAATGTGATGTTAATAAATACAAAAGTGGAAGTGGATTATAAATGAAATTACGTGAAAGCGGAGTAGAAATGAAGTTACGTAAAAGTGGAGTAAAACATGAAAGTGGATTAGAAATGATGTAAAAGTGGAGTAAACATGAAAGTGGATTAAGAAAGGTAAAAGTCAAAGTGGAGTAAAAGTGCGACATGGTTTTAAAACCCATGGTGGTATTTTACCCATAGTATGTTGAAAAATAAATAAAAAAATAAAAAAGGGGGAAATTAATTATTTATTTAATAAAAGTCGTGTCTTTTCAAATGAATATGACTTTTCATGTAGAACTAATGGTAAAATATAAAAGGAGAAGGGGATTGTGAGAAATAATGTGTGTGGGTGAAAATGTAATATTCTTATGCATATTATTTGAGGCGTGACAATTGAATATCATTCAAGGAGCGACGATTAAATATTAGCGAAGATCGGATCTGGTGTTCTAGCAAATAGATCTGGCATTCTAGCAAGCAAAACTTGCAAAGGAAGATCTAAGGCAAAAGTAGAAGAAGAATCAAGAAGATCTGGTGAAGACAGAGCTAAAGCAGAAGTAGCAAGCGCAGAGTAGATCTAGCGAAAGTAGAAGTAACGAGCGCAGAGCAGATTTGGTGAAGATAGAAGCAACAAGTAGACCAATGAAGGAAATGCATATGAAGAACTTGTAAACTTGTAAGTAGGTTGGTGCCCACTGCCTACATAACAAACAACTGTGAGGATTGGTGTCTTCAGTAGGTCGGTGCCTACAAACGACAAAGGGGATTGGTGTCTCCTATAGGTCGGTGCCTACAAAAAGCAGAGGGGATCGATGTCTCTTGTAGGTAGGTGCCTACAAATTTATAAAAAGAAGTTTTTGTGGTCTTCTCCCGAAAGGGTTTCCATGTTAAATATTGTGTCTTCTAGTTATTACCTTTATGTGATTGCTTCATTATGGTTTATGAATGTTAAAGAGAAAGATAGTCTTATACTGATCCACCCTCCCCCCCTTCTCAGTATAAGTGTGTGCTCAACATCTTCCAAGTTATTGAGCTAACCCTTGTTTATATTTTGCATCTAACTTGGAGCTTTATTATAGGTCATACTCTTTACTTGGCCCTATTTCAAGTCGACCTGCATTATTTGTTAGATCTAAGTGCTTGATTTGTATTTTGTATAGATCTACATACCCCTAAGAAACCAATTAATAACTCACAGATCTAAGGGTTTAAATCCTAATCTCATTTTAAATGTCTACAAATCTAACACATCTGATGGTAGATATGATTAATATAATGATACATGGTTTCCTGTGATGTTAAGGAATTGATAAAACCACAAATATTTACAATTAGTTATGCGTTGTCTCATTTGAAAGGGCTGGATTTACAATCATGGCACGTTAATTTTTTTTGAGGACATTCTAGTCATAGCATGATCTAATGTGTCCTAAAAACATAGTGTATGGCTTACTTCATGAAACGACCTCACATTTGTTAGAACATTTTAATTTTTCAAGTGCTGGTTTAATGTTTGTTGTTCAGCAGTTTGACACAGACTTCTTGGGCATTCATTGCCACATTCTTTCCACAGCGTTCAAACTAATCTATGATCTAAACATTACATAACCTGAAATTAATGCTTAAAATTCCATGAACGAATTGCTTGAATGATGTCTTCAAAGGGTACTGGTACTGCTCTTTTTGTAGGTTATATTGATCTGAAGTGAGTCCTTTGAAAGAATTAAGGGGTTAAATATGTTGCTCAGAATTGTTCAACACACTTAAACTCTGGTCTAAGCAGTTAATACTTCCTTATACTTGAATAGTAAAGGATGGAATTATGTATCTGTTTCCACATATTTTCTATGGGATTGGAGTACTCTGAATGATCTTTAATTGAATTTGGAAGAGTAAATCTGATATTAATTTGTGCTGGCACGACATTGCACAGCTCTGAGTTACTCTTCATTCCAATTGTGCAAATCGTTCTGGTTGGTTTGACTATACTTTAATATGTACAATTCACCAAAATCGAATAAAGGAGCATAATACCAATGATATGTAGAAATTTATCTCACTAAACGAATGAATTTTTGAGCAATATTTTGGGGAATAACAATTCGTTTTGCAATATCACTTATCTACAGCAGCATGTGCCGATATCTCGCCCTCCTTAACTAATGGCATCTAAACACTGTTTGAAGATATAACAAGATCAGAATCGGGTTTTTCATAGTCAGACTTGTTCACTGTTGGCACTTTTGAATCATCTGAATTGTTATGAGATTATGCTATAGATAATACTTATTGTTTTTCTTCAAGAAATATGGAACATATTTATTTGTGGTGAAGGGTTCATGACATGGTCTAATGCTTCAACACTTTACTAAGCTCTCGATTTTTTCTATGGCATCTTATTCACTGCAAAATCTGATTGAATGGTTTCATGGTTCGAATTTTGCACATAGTGAATGATCTAAAACACTAAATCTTCCTAAAAAGGCATTGATTAGTTTAGTTTGAGGCTGTGCCAACATTTGTGGATCAGAAATTCCACAAATATTGTGCTTAGCTATCTTATGATTCTATTTGATTAAGTAAATCTTGGTTTTAAATAACATTTGGAGGGCTCAAAGTCATATTACGCTTGGCACTACTTATCCTTTCCTCAAGTAAATAGGCCAAGATGGATCATTTGGTAGTTTCCTTTGACATGATAAATTGTTGAATAAACATCATGGTATATATATACTTTGGATAAGCAAACAAACCATTTGCCCCTCTCTAAGTCACATTTTGTAGTACAAGATTGGTTTCTTGGGTTAATGGTATTAATTAATTCAAGCTAATTCATACTCCCACTTCCATCTACATGATTTAGTTTGGATTGACCCTTAGGGATTCCCCCCTAGGCTAGGGTAGCTTCCTTAGTTTGAAGTGTGGGGCAAGGATAACATCTTTAATAGGAGATCGACATATCATGGGTCCCAAGTCATCAATATCCATACTTTCGACTATGTCAACCAGTTGAAGGGCGCCTCTGCTTGCCTCTATCAACTACAAACTTCTACTCCTTTCAGGAACCGTCGGGGCTGCTTCTATTGCCAAAATTGATCGGCCCATGCCAAACTCAAATTGCTCACAAGCTCCAGTGATCTGCCGCTCTTAGAGGTTCTTTCGATTCAAACTTCGGGGATCTCTCCCGTTATGCATTTCTTCTCTCCTCTTTTTCCTTTTATCCAACTCTAATTTATGGATGTCCAGTGAGGGTTTATGGATCTGCATATGTCGTGCAGTCTCCTCCCATGATTCTAGCATATATCCTCTTTCACTTGTCTTCCTCCTTGCTTCTGGCATTATTCACTTCGGTGTGGTCGATTCCAATTATGGCATCTCACGGATCATCAAGCCCCCCATCACTAACCTACCTTACTCGAATTCGACGATGTTAGCCATAATTGCCATGCTCATTTCTTCAGGAAATAGTCCCAGGCTTCGCATGCATCCTTGCAATTTGCTTCTAGAAATTCTTCCTAGTCGTTTTGTTTCTTCTCCCAGTTGCAATTTGGCAGAGGTGTGCTAAGAATAGGTCGGTATTCGACAATATCTTTGACTCCTTTATCTAGCAAGAATTTGTGCAGTAAAGATGACATAGTGCAAAGGAAAATCGTCGTGAAGATCGATGTAAAAATTATTTTTAATTGTATCAACTGACGATTTGTCTTCAATAGCTTGTTCTTCAATATAATCTTCGATGATTCTCTCAAACCGCTCGTTTAGGTTTGTTCGACCTTCATGGTGATTTTTAGCATCAGTTGTTCATCCGAAGTGAGTTTATGCATTAGAAGGTCAGTTGATATACTCAAATAGTGCTTCTAGAATGGATTCAAGGAATTGCTCGTGAGTTTTCATAAAGAATTATGCTTTTGCTTCTACGAGGGTCAGTTGGTTTCTCCTTGCGTAATTCTTTATTTAGTTCCTGATCTTATGTTCCCACTATTGATATTATGGTAGTTGTGGGAGGTATTAACCTCCATTTGTGACCTTTGATGAGATTAGAATATTCCAAGAAGCAAGAAGAACCCTAGAAGTAAAGTCGGCTAAAGAGAATATTTTATATTGAGTCTTTAGCCTCCAGAAAGAGAAGTCGGACCAGACAACTTGGAAAGAGCATAATAAATATAAGGCGTCAGAGCTCATTTGATACACACAAGTCGAAACTGTATAAATCCAGTAGTGCACAAGTCTGGGGAGCAGTTGCAGCTGCAGTTACTGCAACCTGTAATTTCGGTCTTTCTGGGTTGGACTTTCTTATCAGTCTTGGTTATCTTTGCTTGGTGCATTAGCCTTGGTTGGCTATTGATTTTCTATCAGAATTCTTCTCTCTGTCAAGGTCAAGGTGCTCGGGGGTGGCACTTGTGCCTATGGTTGGGTGACAATATTGTTATATTGTCTATGGTTAAACGAGCACACCCACTTTTCTAACAAGTTATGGGCCCACACTTCCTTCATTCAGTCTTACCACTGGAAGGAAGCTAATCCATAACGATATCAAGCTCGTTGAAGAATTGTCGCTAGGGTTTCTAGCAGGTGTAGTTACTGAAGCACTGTCGCTAGGGTTACTAGTAGGTGCAGTTGCAAAAACCCTAAAACTCTTGCCCAACACCTTATGATGGAACACCTTACTCAAG
>JASDQU010102811.1:6475-27069 GCA_032191745.1 Picea mariana
GCGCCCTACTTTAGGGTTTTGGCTGATTTAGTGAGGCGCACTTGTTGAAGGAAGATTCTCTTGGCATTTTTTGGCATTTCTCTTGATGGAAGGTGTTACAACTAGGGTTTGCTATGATGTTTCTTGGTGAAATGTAAGTGAAATTCTGCAAAACTTCTTAATTGAATGGTTGTATGGTTATTACTTGCATTTATTATTATAAATTTGTTGCATAAACCCTAGGTGACAAGCACACATAATTGGTCCTTGTCTCATGTCCTCGTCAAGATTTCTAGCCATTTTGTTTGTTGAAGTGAGATAGAGCCTTGCCATAGCAACACTCTGCTCTTTCATGCTGAAGAGGTTTGAGCCTAGCCTTAGCTACACTCATTTTTCCCCTCTTCATATGCTAGTCGTACTTTCCAGAGCTCAAGAAGGATGAGACGTCCCAGGCCTAGGTTATCTACACTTAGGGCCGTTTTCTTCTAGGGTTTGATGATAGAGCCTTGTTGTAGCAACACTCTCCCTCATTTGACTCTCCTATCTTGACTTTATCTTTCATGCTAGCATGTTTTGCCATCTAAGGAAGGAGGAGAGAGCACGAGGCCTTGCCATAGCAACACCGGAGTGAGCCTCTCTCCCCTAGGGTTTTGTCTCTGAGGCCCTGCCATAGCAGCACTTCAGAGCTCTTCCCTCCAGTGCTTAGCTGTCCTCCTTCAACTCCTGCGTCCTTCATTATTGACTCCATTTAACCCTAAAGGCACTTATCTAAGACCTCAAACGTTGAAGTAGAACCTGATCTAAACACTTTTAATACCTTTGAATTGAAACCCTAACTGCACTAACCCTAGCTCTACCTAACCCTACTAACCCTGAATGCTGACGTCACTCCTTGCTATTATATCATTGATGCAACAACGTTTTGTCTTTTGAGCAATTGAATGGTTGAGTTAAGAAGTGATTTGTTATATTGAATTTTGTATCATTCTGGTAATTTATTGGTGAAGTGACATTACTGCTATTGCTATTTTGTAAACATTGACTTCGTCAACATTTACTTTTAAATTGCTCATATTCAATATCAGATAGTCTTTAATATATATGAAGTACTAACCAAAGCCTGCATATATCAAGTTTTTTGTTGCTTTGTTCTCGGGCAAGGATCCTACTTGGTTGTCTTTATTGGCTATAGGCCGAACTATCTGCTTTGGTGGTGATCTGTGAAGGGGGAAACTTGTCATTGTCTAATTATCTTTTAGGCCTCTTCAAAACCCCAAGTCACCGGGGACGTCTCCCCTGGGCCTCACCTCCCTAAAGAGAAAGAACCATCCCATCGTGGTGACATTGGGTGGGATAGGTTCCTGTTACGCCAGTTTGGCCCTCTACCTTATAGCCTTTTCTCCTAGCTACAAACTGTGCGATAACAGTCACTTCCTTTGTCTCTTCTAGAGGTTGCCTTAAACTGTTGTCTTAGGATTGTATGACAGTTGTATAACAGTTGTCATACCACCACCCTAAGCTGTCCACTCCAACCGCCCTAAGCAGCCTCCCTAAGCTGGCCACTACAACCACCCTAAGCAGCCCTCTTAAGCAGCCTCCCTAAGCTTGCCACTACAACTGCCCTAAGCAGCCCTCTTAGAGGTGTTATGAGGTTGACACATGGCATATGGTTGTCTTGGCATAAGGTTGACACTTGTCATGTGTTTGATGCTTGACATAAAGTTAACACTATATCAAAACATTATTTACATGGTTAGTTACAATAGGGAAAATAGCTTCCAAAGCTATATAATTCAACAAGTACCACAATGTCACTTGAAGGGAGAGGTACACAAAGTGCCACAGGGGTAAAGCAAAGGTTGTAACGCACTTGTGTAGATCCCTCAACAAGTGGGACGTCTATATATATGAAATTGTTTTTTTCGGGTCTTTGATTTTTTAAGAGAGACATTTCATCGTTCTCAAGACCTCTTTGGGCAAGCATCTGGAAGGTTATAGTGTTGGCTTTTATCTTTTGCCAGCTACATTCCCTCTGGGCCTTCAACCTCTTCTTCCAATGAAATGAGGTATAATCCCAAAAGATAAGGAAATGAAAAGGGATGAATTGTGAAAAAATGATAAGTATGATCGGGAATGGTACGATGACTCATCAAGGAGACCTCCAAGTAGCAAACCCTTCCTTAAGAGTGACCACTTACTAGGGCACAATGTCAACCACCAACGTGAAACAAGGCAAAGAGCATAATTTCCAAGCAGATGTTCTATAATCAAAAGCAGCTTTAAATGCAACATACTCAAATGCCTCAAGTATTAAAGTGACACTTACCACAATACCTGACTTTTACCTCGTGGAGCAACACCCATTGTCTTTCGGAAGCAAGCTGATGTGGTGAATGCCATCATGACAAACCAAGGATGTGTGGTGGTGAAGTGGGTCTTTGTTTGTGCATGTGGATGTTGTCAATCATTTGTCCCTCGATACTCCATGTCTGCAACCTGAGGGCCTCGAGATATCATCTCCTTAGTTATCCCTAGAAATTGAGGATAACAGGAAAAATATTATTGGAAACCTAATCCACTAGGGTTACGATGTCATTCACTTGAATAAATGTAAAACGCCAAGTGATAGTATAATAGTCACCGGGAGTCCAAGAGACCTAGAAGATAAATCCAACGGTCATTTATCGGTATCATATTAATGATAAATGCACTTTCACGCTTATCAGATTTGCCTCGGTCCTTAGGGCCTGATTCAATATGGTAATTGTCCATAGCTGAGTTGAGTCGTCTAGAAACTCTTATATTTGTTATATAAACAGAGGACGGGACAATTTTAAATGAGTCTACCCCTTCTCATCATCAATTTGTCCCCAATCCTGGGCGATTAGTGGGGTTTTCCATGTGATGGTTGTGTCATGCTTATCCATGAGCCAATATACCTAATCGGTGCCACCGCTATCCTTAGAGCGACTCAGGTGATGATACGAAACTGCAAAACAAGTTACAACAAATCACCCACTACTTGTTCTCTGACTAGATATCTCAATATTCCCCCATCGTTGGTATGAGGGATATCGCTCACTCCACCTATCTCACTCCCAATACCGCTCACCTTTCTCGCCTCTACTTCCCCACTCCCTACACCACACCTGTCCCACCTCCTATCCGTTAGCCAATTAATTCTTCCCCCATGACCGTTAGCTGTCCCATAACGGTCCCGCGCCCTAACGGATATCCCTGCACATACAAAAACCCCCATTACACTGTTTGTTGACTAAGAACCCGTGAAAACCACACCAAGCTTGCTGTCAGACTACCACCTCCATCATTTACCTTCAACTGGCGAGCTATTTTCCCGATAATTATAGCATTGCTAACCTTTCCTACTGTGATTTTTTCAATTATGGCTCCCAAAGGCAAGTCTGTCGACAACTCTGAAAATCCAATGGTTCCCCCTCCAATTGACCTTGACCACATTCCTCTAGCAAACAAAGATTATAAAGTTGCAGAGCCTAAGTGTGAATTCGATTTATTCGAATTACACTGTTGGCTCAAAAATATTTTCCTTGACCAGAGTGACAAAATTGGACTCTGGGAATCCAATTTGCCCCTCTACATGTTTCCCCAAACCTACCCTTTCCCTGAATTCGTCCTTAAATGCCAATCCAAAGAGCCATTGCGTCTCCCACTGGTGAAATTTTGTTTACAATTACCCCCGAGACCATTGACCAAATGTTGTAGATCCCTTAAAATGACTCCACCACCCCTTTCTCTGTCGAAGCCCTAAATGAATTATATCAGAAATTGACCTTTCCCCAGAGAGCCCAAATTTTTGAAATTTCCCTCCCTGAAGATGCCCAACTTCCTAAGAAAAATCCACCATACCCCTCTTCTATTTTCACAGAGAAGGCTAACCAGATTATCTCCATGCTCTCATGTCTATTAGGTTATTATTCTGATGAATGGGTAGATGAATCTATTTTAGGTTTTCTGTCCATTTTCTCTACAGAAGAAAAGGTTTCTATGAAGTTCAATTTCAGTCAATTCTTGGCTGATAGCATTCATGAACAATTTCTTAAGTTTCCAACTGAAGGAATGTTCAAATATTCTTCAATTTTGGTTTATATGTTCATATTTTATCAAGCAGACAGGTTCCCTTTTGCACTCCAAAAGCTAAATGAACAAGGAAACCCACAGTCAGTCATCTTTTGGACTTCATTGGTGAGAAAGAAATCAACAGAGTACAGTTTCAAAGATTTCATTGATCAGTCCATTTATCCAGCTACTTGTTTACTGAGCAGCAGCACAGAACCCAGAGTTAGTGAAGAAATTCAGAAGGTTTTACATCTAACTGAGCAGGCCAAGACAGGTGACTGGTATTTATACCAGAATTATACAGAAATAAGGGTGTATGGATGTGAGTTGCCACCATACAGGTTGCCTAAATACCTCCCAATGAGGATTTTTGCATTGGAGTTCATAAGACAGATGATAAATTCAGATGAAATCCACTTTGTAGCAGCCAAGAAAAAATCTCAGTTCAGAATTAAAACTCGGATAGGACCATTTATTTGCAACAGCAGAGCAGCAGGTGAAGAAGCAGACATCCTCTTAAGTCAGATGAAGTTTCCTCCAAGGCTCACTTGTTCATATGACCCATTTGGCATTATTTTTGAGCTGAGGACCAAACAAAAGACCACTCCCTATGTGCATACACAAAGGCCAGAGATTGAAAAATACATGAACCAGGCTCAGTGGAAAGAGAACACCTTGCAAGAAGCAGAAGAACAGCGTTTTTCTATGACCACTTCACAGACCATCACACTATAAAATTTCAGACCCCACCCAGTTTCAAGTCTCGCTGATTTTCAGTCAATGTTTAATGTCCAAACCCAATGTTATGACAGCCAAATAAACTCAGCATATAAATAATTTTTCAGAATTGAAACATGAGGATTCTGAACAATATTTAATGCAGAAATAAAAACATATCAGCAGCACAATATTCAGAAAATTTTTGCACAATGATTTTTGGTCTAACGACCGTGGAAAAAACCCACAAGGGGAAAACCAGTGAGAGGGAGTTTTTATTATTTCAAAGGACTAAGGAAATGTCTTTTACAGGAGTTAATAATTTTAGAAATTCAATGACAAACTTATCTCGAAAATTGTGCCAAGCTTTCATATTAAATCTGAGCCAAACTCCTCGAAATTCCTGCCAGAATTTCCTGCACAGAAGTACAGGTCTGCTCCTCGTTTTTTGTGCCTCTTTCTTGCTGTACGGATGCCTCGAAATTCATGCCAAGTACTATAGCAAAATGCTGGGCAATAAATCCATGTACGGCCACCTTGAAAACCGTGCCAATAACCCAGAAAATTCACACGAAAATTATCCTCGATTTCTATGCAGCAAAATGACTGTACAGACTATCAAAATCCTTACGGTACGGCCTGTAACAGCTGGCTATACCTCTCCTCGTTTTATGTGCCAAAACTAAGATGTACGGACTGCTGGAGATCTGTATTATACGGTCTGTAACAGTTGGTTGTACCTCTCCTCGATTTTTGTGCTAATACTAAGTTGTACAAACTGTACGGCCTGTGTGAGTGTTGTACCTTTCCTACTCGATTTGTGTGCCAATGCTTCCCTTGGAATGAGTGCCCTTGGCAACAAACTTGCTCCTCCTCTAGCCTGCTCGACTTCTCCTTTCTCAACTCTCTCTCAAAAAATGTTGAACAATACAAGAATGGGTGCGCCCTCCTACCCTAATCGACCTCATGAGGGAAGATGAAGAGTCATCTCATCCGACAGTTGAGATTAGATGAGATCAACAGTGGAGTTAAAGTCACTTAAGTTACCCACTTTCCCTAAGTTCAAAAAGTCACCTTTTAATTTGTCTCTCACAAATTAAATGACTAGGGTCCACATTAGGTACTTTCTCACCCCTTAGGCGCCTAGGTGATGAGAAACACTTGCCTAGGTACTTTTTAATTGTTTTAACACTCCCTCTTACCGAGGAAAGTGTTACTCACCACTCCAAGCTTGTCCTTGAAGAATACAAACTTGCCTTTGCCCAAGGCTTTGGTGAGTATATCTGCAACCTGCTCATTTGTAGATATATATTGTAGCTCAATTTCTCCTCTCTGAACATAATGTCGGATGAAGTGATACCGAATCTCAATATGCTTAGACCTGTCATGAAAAACTGGATTCCCATAGAGCTTAATACAACTCTGATTGTCACAGTAAATCATAGTAGGCCTCAACTGCACACCAAACAATCCCACCAGCAACTTGTGAAGCCAAAGAGCCTCACAACTGGCCTGACTCTTAGCCTCTGTAGAACTCAAAGCCACTGACTTTTGCTTTCGACTGAACCAAGACACCACTGCTGAGCCCAATCCGAAACAACATCCAGAAGTACTCTTCTGGTCACTGACACATCTTGCCCAATCTGAATCTGTAAAGCCCACCAATCGAACTCCATCCCCTCTCAGATAGTCCAGACCATAATCCACTATACCACAAAGATACCTGAGCACATGTTTTGCTGCCACCCAATGCACTCTCTTAGGCTCCACCATGAACTGACTAAGAGTGTTGACAGCAAAACAAATATCTGGCCTGGTATTGACCAAATACATCAAAGAACCGATCAACTGACGATATAAAGTGGAATCAACCAACTATGACTCAGAAGCATGAAGCTTCTTCCAGTTGGTAATAATGGGAGTGGTCATGGACCTAGAATTCTCCATCCGGAATCTCCTCAGAATGTCACAAACATACTTCCCTTGTCCCAGGAAGATGTGTCCAAGCTCCTGCCAAACCTCCAATCCCAAAAAATAATGCATCAATCCAATATCAGTCATCTCAAACTCTGAAGCAAGGCTCTCCTTGCAGCGAGTGATGAGTCTCTCTGCCCTTGTAATGAAAAGATCATCCACATATAGCAAGAGTATGAGAGGATCCTCTCCAACTACAATGAAGTATATGTTGGGATCCGCCTCACTCTTCTCAAAGCCCAACTGCTGCAAGTAGGCATCAATCCTCGAGTACCAAACTCTGGGAGCTTGTTTCAACCCATATAATGCCTTCTTCAGTCTGCACACATGAGACTCTCTCCCATGCACCTCAAAGCCCAATGGTTGCTCAATGTAGACCTCCTCTTGTATGAGACCATTCAGAAATGCGGTCTTCACATCCATCTGGTGGATCTTCCAACCCATCTTTGTTGCAATAGAGATCACTGACCTGATTGAGGTATATCTAGCAATCGGTGCGAAGGTCTCATCATAATCAACTCCCTCAACCTGTGAGAACCCCCGAGCCAGAAAGTGAGCTTTGTACTTCTCAATGCTGCCATCTGCAGCATACTTGAGTTTATAGAGCCACCTGGAAGTCCCCACTAACTTCCCCTCAGGTCTAGGAACAATCTCCCAAACATTATTCTTCATGATGGAATTGTACCCTTCCATCATGGCATCTCTCCAAACTTGTCTACCAGTAGCCTCCTCAAAAGTGGAAGGCTCAAACTCCCTGATGTTGCTCACCATCGCAATGTAGCTGCAAAATCTCTCGGGAGGTTTACTCTCCCTCACAGCCTGCCTGGGATTCCCCATTGAACCCTATGCCTCCCTCAAAGTATCCTGAATCCACTTGGGCTTCCTCCTCTCTGAAGTAGTGTCTCGTGGAGGGGACTCTCCCTGCTCAACCCCATCACATGAAGACTATGACCCTGAAGTAGAATCTGGAGAACTCGATCCTGAAACCTGTGGACCAATAACATGTGATCCTGACATCTGTGGCCCTGTAACCTGTGGACCAGTCATCACTGAAACTGGTGGTCCCGAACTCTGTGTCAATGAAGTCTGTTGTGGACTCACCTGAATCTGAGGTGATGACTGCTCACCACTCTCTGTCCCTCGTGACTTCCTAAAGGCTCCATCCTCCTCAAATTTCACATCCCTTCTCAAAATTGTTTTCTCAAGGAAGGGATGTATATGCGGAAAGCCTTTGAAGTCTCGCTATACCCAACAAAGATCCCCTTCTCTGTCGTGGGTTCTATCTTTGTCCTCTTCTCATAAGGGACATGTAAATATGTAAGGCACCCAAAAATCCTAAAGTGCCCCACCTCAAGCTTCTTCCCAGAGAAAGCCTCCTCAGGAGTCATACTCCCCACTGCTCTGTGTGGACTCATGTTCTACAGATAAACTGCAGTGTAGCATGCCACAGCCCAAAGAAAAAGTGGCAGCCCCTGATCATGTAACATGGCTCTCGCAGCCCCCAACTATGGCCTTGTTCTTCCTCTCAGCAACCCCATTCTGTTGTGGGTTGTAAGGAATAGTCAACTCTCTCATGATGCCCTCTCCTGCACAAAAGTCCATGAACTCCTTGGAGGTATACTCACCACCATTATCTGTCCTCAGAACTCTGATTTTCTTCCCAGTCTGGTTCTCCACGAGAGCTTTGAACTGTTGGAACCGATTGAAGACCTGTCCTTTGGTCTTCAAGAAGAAAATCCAAGACTTTCGTGAGAAGTCATCAATAAATATGACATGGTATAAACAACCAGTCAAAGATATCGAAGACATCGGGCCACATACATCAAAATGAATAAGATCAAGGATACATGTTGCTCTACTGTCACTGCTTGGAAAAGCAGTCTTGGTGTACTTTTCCAAAGCACACCCCTTGCACAACTCCTGGTGCTATGTACTGAACTCTGGAACTCCAGTCACAATCTCCCTCAATATCCTCAGAGCCCCATGATGCAAATGGGCCATCCTCCTGTGCCATAGCTCACAAAGATCATTGTTGTTGATAGAATGGCATAATGCACTCGCTCGCTGGAACATGAGCTTGTACAGCTTCTCATGTTGAGTCCCAATCACTTTGGCCGAAGTGATATTGGACCCCTTGGAGAATAAGAGCACCTGCCCATCACGGAACAACACCTCATAACCCCTCTCCTCAATGGCAAAAACTGAAACCAAGTTCTTCTTCAAGCCAGAAACATATAGGACCTCTCTCAACAACATGGGAGGTAAAGACTCCCTCTGAAATGATATTGTCCCACTACCAATTGCCTTGACCACTCGGTGATCTCCAAGCACTACCTCAAGATCACCAATCTGAGTAAGATCTGTCAAGTGCTCACGAACACCTGTCATATGGCAGGAGGCACCACTATCAATATACCACACACTTGAATGAGTGGTCCTAGTGGAAAGACATACTACTAAGGAAAACTCCTTATCAAACTTGGCGGAGAACTCCTCCACCGCTACTGAAGCTATTGTCTGCTTCTTCTTCTTGTTCGGACACTGTCCTGCATAGTGCCCAAACTTGTGACATGCAAAGCACTTGACTTTGCTCATATCCTTCTTGCCTTCACCCTTCAGTTTGTTTCCTCCCTTAGGACCCTTTTTGAATTTCTTCTTGATGTTGGCAGCAAGAGCCACATTCTCCTCATCATGACCTGTAGAGGAACTGCCATGCACATAACCTCTCCAGGTCTCCTCCTGAACAAAGTCATCCCAAAGACATTCCCACTTGGGAAGGTTCTCCCTAGCCACAATGCCCTCAACAAAAATAACCCATTGTTTGGAAACTCCATTCAATGTTGTCCTCACAAGTTCACTGTCAACAATGGCCTCCCCCATAGCTCCAAGCTCATCTCTCACCTGTGTCAACCTGGTAAGATATGTGACCACATTTTCATCCTTGGTCATTTTAATGCTCTTCAGTTTTTCTCTCAAAACCATCTTCCGGTTTTCATTTGTACTCTGGTACAACTTTGTCAAGGACTCCCACATCTCGTAGGCATTTACCTTCCCTGTCACATGAGGAATCAAATGGTCCTTGATGGCATCAAGGATAATTCTCTTGGCCTTTATACTCTTCTTGGTGTATGTTGGTATAAGAGTTGCATATGTGGGTACAATCACAGGATTTGTTGTGGAGTTCTCAACAATATCCCATAACTCACTTTCTTGCAACAACAAGATCATTCTCTCCTTCCAAGCACCAAAGTTCATTCCCCCATCGAGTCTGTCCTCAACCCTCAAACCAGTAACCATTGACCCTTTTCTGCTGAAAATGAAAAATTCAAATTTTTGTCCGGTGAAGTGACTGATGTCCCACTTTTCTAACTTGCTGATATAAATCTGTCTCTCTTTAACTCGGCTCTGATACCATGTAAAATTTCAAACCCCACCCAGTTTCAAGTCTCGCTAATTTTCAGTTAATGTTCAATGCCCAAACCCAGTTTTATGACAGCCAAATAAACTCAGCGTATAAACAATTTTTCAGAACTGAAACATGAGGATTATGAACAATATTTAATGCAGAACTAAAAACATATCAACAGCACAGTATTCCGAATATTTTTGCACAATGATTTTTGGTACAACAACCCTGGAAAAAACCCACAAGGGGAAAACCAGTGAGAGGGAGTTTTTATTATTTCAGAGGTCTGAGGAAATGTCTTTTACAGCAGTCAATAACTTTAGTAATTCAATGACAAACTTATCTCAAAAACCGTGCCAAGCTTTCATATTAAATCTAAGCCAAACTCCTCGAAATTTGTGCCAGAATTTCCTACACAGAAGTACGGGTCTGCTCCTCGATTTTTGGGGCTCTTTCTTGCTGTACGGATGCCTCGAAATTCGTCCAAAGTGCTATAGCAAAATTCTAGGCAAAAAACGCATGTACGGCCACCTTGAAAACCGTGCCAATAACCAAGAAAATTCACACAGAAATTATCCTCGATTTTTGTGCAGCAAAAAGACTGTATGGACTATCAAAATCTGTACGGTATGGCCTGTAATAGTTGGTTGTACTTATCCTCGTTTTTTGTGCCAAAACTAAGTTGTACAGACTGTTGGAAATCCGTACTATACGACCTGTAACAGTTGGTTGTACCTCTCCTCGATTTCTATGCCAATTCTAAGCTGTACGTACTACTGGAAATCCGTATTGTACGGCCTATGTGAGTGTTGTACCTTTCCTCCTCTATTTGCGTGCCAATGCTTGTCTTGGAATGCGTGCCCTTAGCAGCAAACTTTCTCCTCCTCTAGCCTGCTCGACTTCTCCTTTCTCAGCTCTCTCTCAAAAAATGTTGAACAACACAAGAATGGGCGCGCCCTCCTACCCTATTCGACCTCATGAGGGAAGGTTAAGAGTCATCTCATCCGACGGTTGAGATTAGATGAGATCAATGGTGGAGATAAAGTCACTTAAGTTACCCACTTTCCCTAATTCAAAAAGTCACCTTTTAATTTGTCTCTCACAAATTAAATGACTAGGGTCCACATTAGGCACTTTCTCACCCCTTAGGCGCCTAGGTGATGAGAAACACTTGCCTAGGTACTTTTTAATTATTTTAACACACACCTCACAGACAAGTAAAGAAAAGATCAAGGAATGAAGGCTCTCCTTCAGTCACAGACGTCTTAGCGGATGATTTTCAAATATGTAGGAAGAAGACTAAAACCATTCCTACAACAAGCTTTCTTAAAGAGGGAGAAATGCAGTCTACAATAGTCTTGGAAGGACCACACTCTTCAACACAGTCAGACAGTTTGTTTGCAGGATCTCCTTCATCATCAACTTCACAAAGGAATCCAGACACAGCTTTAGCATCTCAAGCAATTCATGGAGAGCAGGAGTCAAATATTTTTGACAAGTATAAGGAAATTAAACAAAAGAATGAACTTCTCAAAAGCAGTACTTATAATCAATTTTGGAAACAGACTTCTACTGCTCAGCACAGACTTTTGTCATCTTTTGACACAGATAAGGGAAGAATGCAAATGGCATTCTTACAGGCACAAGTCCCCTATCCAAAGACAGCAGCTGATTACAATAAGACTTCATTTGAATTTGATATAAAGGATGTCCATCCTATTGATCAGATGGATATGCACAGACAGACAGAGGAGATGATTTTTTCAACTCTGACAAGCACTTCAATGACAGCTTCCAAATTACAGGTATCTCTGACTAACATCCAGTCTCAATTGAAGATTGAAAAGATCTCTTCTTTGGCCAAGGATAATAAGATAAAATCATTAGAGGAATTAGTGCTCGAGATTGGATATGACCCAGCTAATGTCAAAGCAGCAGAAGAGTTGATTAAGAAGAAGAATGCTCACATAGCATCACTCAGGAAACAGCTGAAACCTCCAGCAACAAAGGATTCACGGACTAAAGAAGTGGCTGAGATAGAGAGCCAAAAGGAAGAAATGCTCAAATTGATTATGGAGCAAAATGCACAGATTAGGGAAATGGAAGCAGAAATGGATAAGTTGAAAAAGGAAAAAGAGCAAAATGCACAGTTGGCCATGGTTCCACTAGATGCAGTGCCCCTGACGGGGATAAGAACAGCAAAAGTTTCTACATCAACAACAAACCCAGGACAAACTTCAGATGCCTCGGAGAAATTGGTGAAATCTATGGAAGACATGTCCATACAAGGAGCAGAAATCAAAAAGTTGCAAGAAGAAGTAAAGTCATTACAGGAACAGAAAGCAATGGTTGAGACTAGTCATCAGGCAGAGATACATAAATCTTGGAGGCTCAGCCAACAACTACAACAGTTAGGAAAAGAAACAGCCATGGTTAATACCTTAGCCCAAGCTAAGGAAAATATATGGATAGACATAAATAAATCCATGACAGAAATTTGGACCTCCATACAAATTATCTTTGAGCAGCATGAGTTAATTCAGAAAGCTAGAGGAGCCATTGAAATAATTAAGGAAGAATTGGGAGAAAAACCAACAAAAGCCATAGATCTTATCAGATTTCTAAATTCTAAAAACAAACAGGAGTTAGAGGAGCTAGAGATAGAAGACAGAACTGAAACTATCCTGGAAATAAAAAAGGTTCTAACTAAGAAAGGCCTCATGTTGCAATTGGAAGAAAAATCTTAGGTTATGGACATAGGTGTGTAGAGGTTCTTCAGCAAGTTTGAGGTGCTAAACAAGAAAGGACTACCTGGTTTATTAGTGTTAAATGACAAGTTAATCACCTTGCCTGATTATAACTAGAAATTAAAAACAGTGGCAAAAGATAATTCAAAATTCACAGGAATACAAGGAAGCATTCCTGGAAACATTGCAGTTTGATTTGAACATTCAGCATGAAATCAAACACATTTTCATCACCAAACCCAATTTTGCTAAATACACAGAGATGGATGAAATTTACAGAAAATTACTCAAAATATCAATCCCAAGTAAAAAGAGTTGGGACAAACTGTGCGATTTACTTGAGTAAAGATGGGTTCTACTTTCCAGCAGCAGGGACCAACAACTAGCAGAAGTCAAAGGGACAGATCACCAACAATTTCCATCAAATCACCACTCGAAATCCGAACAGATCTGAAAGATTCCTATATTGTTGTAACTAGAGATATATTTAGTTTAGATATTCCTAAAATATATCCTGATCATTTATGACAGGATCTTTTGTAAATAAATGTATAAATACTTCTCACTTCGAAGTATTCTGGGTTGATTTTTACATCCAAGAAAGCTATTTTGTATTATTCAAGCGAATGGATCAGTAATAAAAAGGGTTCTTTCACAGGATTCTCGTGTCAGACTGTTGGTGAAGTGCATCTACCTTTGTTTATGTTTTATTTTCTCTGTTATCATTTTATGTGTTTCTAATCCTAATTATTCAAAAGAAGGTTGACGAACAGAATTTATTTCAATATACTATGCTTCTGGCTTTGAATGATTTCTATGTTTTCAACTGAAATTAAGTAAAACGAATTCTTAATTGCTCTTTTACTTGATGGAAACCCTTTCAATTCTTCTTATTCACTTCATCTAAATTTACTAGATCCAAATAGTTTGACTATCTTGCGCTATGAAGAAACTTTATAAAAAGCTAAAACAGATCTTTATTTTAAGACACAGACCCCATAGCCCAATGGTAATTTAAGCATTTAATCAGCCAAACAATTCAAACAAACAAACAAATCCTGAACTATCATAACTAGCCTAATATTCAAATCTAAACAAATCTAAATCTTACAAAGAGATCCCTCTCTGAAGCTGGCAGGGCTAGATCCCAGCTTCCAAAGTGGTTTTGTGGTTACCTCTGTCCTTTCTTCTACAACCTCTAGAAATTATAGAGAGATAACAGACCCAAACCACATAAACAAAAAGGAGGACGTGGCTCAAACAAGATAAAGGGGGAGGTCTTCTTTAATAGCAGAACGTCCACAAAGGTCTCATGATTTAACTTATAAGCTTGTATCATCTCAGCATAAGAGGAAGGTCACTGATGTGATCATGTCCTTCTTCTTAACTGCTCCTAGGTCTCATGGAGCATCTCAGGAGAGAAGAATATCACACATCATCTCGGCTTGGTACTTAACCAAGAAACTACCTGGTCCCAAACCAAGATACCCCAGAACGCATATGGGGGGCCTAGATCACAACTAGGGTCTTATCCACCAAGGTACACAGCCAAGGATCAATCCAAGCACCGAGCAAGGATTCCCTAGACCACATCCAGGGGCCCTAGAATACATGTAGGGACTTATATCATCAAACTGCTTGGTCCTTGACCAAGAACCCCAACAATACATTGGGGGCCCTCACTAGGGTCTTTTTCCATGGCTCTAACTACTTGGTCCCAGACCAAGAACCCCAGGAGTGTACTGGGGGCCCTAGATCTCAGCTAGGGTCTTTGCCACCCTTCCGGAGAATGGCTCTTGCAGCGGCTTAATTTTAACACTAAGAAAAGCAATGAAGACCCATGAGTAAGAGCCTTCAAAGTCAAAAGAGTGAAAGTGCTTAAGATAGTTGCATCCATAAAAAAGTCAAAAGCCAAAAAATAATAATGTTGGAGCTATGCCACCTCACTAAAAGGCCCCTACCGCTAGTCCTATTCTTAATAATGTATATTACTATATCTAAAGAAAGGACTAAGAAATCAAAGCAAAGAAAGAATGAAAATACAAAGAAAAAAGGGCAAAATAAAAAGGGGTAGTAAAACAAAGTGTCGAGGTGGTAACTCTAAGCCTAGCGCACCCTCATGAAGGCCATCATAGAAGAAATGAAGACTCCTAGCACTTGAAAGCTAGTCGAAGAAGACCTATACATCATACATGACTATGAAGCTTGACTCATGGAGTTTCCCTTTTTCCCCTTCCACTCATTATTCATCAGATTTACTTACTTCTAACTTGGCAATCTAGGACATACTTCTTGGTCTTAGGAGTGTCACATGTAAAAGAGGTTAATGTTGTCCCCACCATGGTTGAACTTAGCCTAAAGTGTAAAAGTTAAATGAGTTATTGAGAAGCTAGATGAAAGCACTTATATGTTTACTACCTAATGGCACGTATATTGAGGCATGGCTCACTACTATAGGTGGTTGCCCTACATTGTGATCCATGTACATGCATCAGGGGTGGCATCTATGCCATGGGATCCATGTACTATGCTTGAGATTTGTATACTTGCTTCGAGATTTGTGACATGGAATTAGAATCTGTGACACTATATTGGTATCCGTCTATCTGCATTGGGATATGTTACACCTTAGATTCTCTGCAGTGTACCCTACATTTTGTCATGAGATGTGACCATTCTGATGAGCCCAAAGTGTAATGATTTCTTTGTATGTGGCCATTATGGGATGATTTGATGTACAAGTGTTACCTAGAGGTTGATAGATCCCCTTAGGTGGAAAGTCATGGCATGTCCTTTTAGTCCCCATTCTTAGGGTGCTTGATTTATTGCTTCGACTGACTACCCCTTGGAGGTGGTAACTCCCTCTTAAGTCGGGCATTTATGTCCTTGGTAGGTATGTGGGTATTTTGAGGTGGATCTACTAGGATACATGATTTATGAGGCCCTAACTATTCACTTACTCTTTGTTATGTAAAAGGTGACTGAGCTTTGTAAGGGTTGTCACGCCCATGATTTAGCACACCTTATTTTACCCCACATGGACCCTATCTTTCTTATGTATGTACCACACTTTGGTCATGGACCTTTGGAGATGATTTGCACATGATTATCTAGTTTCACGATTTTCAAGGCATATCACGGATTTTGAGGTATCGATTACACTCTTCAAGGAATGGACAAGTTGTTTACCTCCACATGGACCTCCTCTACACTTGCCATGTGTCATATGCTAGAACATCCCCCTCTTTTGGCACTTTTTCAAAGTGTTTTTGCTCACTAAAGGAGGTCGACCTCTCTTGGGGCACTTTCTAACAGCCGTGGGATTTATTTGAGCCACTTGGATGAGGTGGAGGTCACTTAAGTGACTTTACACTTTGAGGAGATGACATGGCACTCACTCTTAATGATGTGGATGGACTTTAGACCACTTCTTTCATGACTTTTGATGAGGGTTGACCCATTCTTTTTTACATCATTCTTGTTGTCAAGGACTTTATAACCCATTTTTTGACTTGGAGTGTCACTCCCACGCTTCATGGAGGTGCCTTGACCTTATATATATATGGACATGGTCATGCTTTGGAGACATATTTCAAGGATTTATAGACATTATTTGAGCATTTTTAGCACATTTTGTGGAGGTCACCCTTTTATGAGGGTTTCTAGCATGTAAAGCATCTTTTAATTGTAATTTGACTTAGTCTCCAAGTTATATGGATGACAAGTCACTTTACTTTATTTCCTTAGCCTAAATTTAAGGAGTAAAGAATGTGAAGGAGTTATGAGCCTCATCTGTAAATATAGGCACTCCTCTCATTCCAAATGGTTGTGAATTGTTGGAGATCATTATTGGAGACATCTAATAGAAGATCTATGCTTGGTGTCAATTCTTGGAGCTCTATCTTTCTTGGTTATTCTTCTTGGTACTTTTAAAGGCTATTGTGAAATGATTCAAGATTATATGTAAACTAGCAAGATCGATCCATTGAGGAGTTATCAACTACTTGGAGGGAGGATGTCTGGGGTTTGTATCTCTTTCTTCTTCCCTAAAACGATTTGATAAGTGCTTATCTCTTGTCTTGATTAGTTCTATACTCATTGGCAAGGGTTTTAAAGGGTTTTAAGTATTCTTTTCAAGTCTTTGTTGATCTTGTTGGTGAAGGCTATTCCCTTGGGGAAACCCTTCTTGTAGGGCCCTGGTTTTCACGATTTTTCTTGATTAGACAAGAGACTACTATGAGGCCCTAGTCTCATTCTAATCCATAAACGTGGATAACCAATTCTTGGAGGGGCATACTTCTCAATCCCATAAGCCCCAAGTGGAGACAAGGCGTTGAGCATAACTCCAACAATCAACCATTAAATCCCTAAAAAATCAATTATTTTATTTTATTGCCATATAAAATACAAAAAAATATAAAAGATAAACCATTAAAATTACTTATTTCAATATCTAGAGTAAAGCTAATTGTTTACTTTCATTTTCTAGACATTTTCATCCATGGGTTTATGCTTCATTGTTAATTTCTAACCCTGAGAAGACAAATCGGCCCTATTGGTATTGTGCTTCAAGGTTGTATCTAACATTTTGTGGCTGATTTAAGATGTTTACTAATTCTAGAAATTAAATTACAGAAATAAAAATCAGAATTGGAGAAACACTAAAGCTGGAGTTTAACCCTAAATGGTACATTCTAACCCTACCCTACCTTATATTTCACTTGTGGATTGTTTATAAAGGATATCTAATACATTCAATCGATGAAATTCATCTCCTAAGTGCTTCATTGCTATTATATTTCATTTTGGAGATTTTTGGTGAAACCCTAGGGACATTCACCACCTCTCTTTGCAAGATTGAGTTAATTGCTTGGTTATTATTCATTTGTACTTGCAATTAATCATTATTGGGTTGTTTTTGCAGAGTTTTTGCATTGCCCTAGTTGAAGTACCTGTTACCCCCCCATGCCTAGGGTTAACTAGAGGATATCATATCTAATGGCCCACAATGAAAACAGTGATCCCGATGATGATGATGATTAGCATGTCCACTCATAACAGCCCCCCCTTGGATGCCTCTTTCATTCTTGATCAACGAAGTTCATCACATCCAATCAGCGCAATCTTTGGGAGATGATAAGCCAGCGTCATCATGAGGTACATTAGTCTTTTTTTCATATAGAGAGTTGTGCTTAGTGTTAGCTTTTTAGCTCGGGAGGTAGTTCGCATATGTGTCTTGTATGTGGAAGTTACCTTGTACCTACACTACTAGACACTTGACTTTGTAATGGGTTTTTATAAAGTTATGATAAAGTGGTTCTTTTATTAAAGTGGTTTTTTTAATAAAGTGTACCTTCTAATATTAAAGTGACTTTATTTCATAAAGTGCACTTATGTAGTGGAAATGTACTATAATATTTTAAGTGATTTATTTTGGAGGGAATGAATCATGACCCTTGATCTTGTAAAAGCAAGATTAGATCTTGGCCATTAAATCTAGAGTTGGAAAAGGTGAAGGGTCACTTTCAGATTATAAGAGAATGCATTGGGTAGTGTGCAAGACACAAGAGAAGGAGATTGAGAGAGATTTTCGAGTAGGCTTGATAGAGGGAAATTAGGGCAGCAAAGAGGGCACATTTCCCAATAAATTTTGGGCACAAATCCCAAGGAAACATTTATGTTTGAGTGCTGAGTGATTTTTTTACTGTTGGAGGCTGTACTGTACAGATCCGTACATTCCGTACAGCAAGGGGAAGAGGGTACGGAAATCGAGACATGCTTTGGCACAGTTTTCGAGGTTGTTCTGAGTGTTTTTCTTGCTGCTGGGCCATACAGGAAAGTCTGTATAGCAAACTGTTGGCACACTTTTCAAGGTGCAGTTTTTTATGGGCAGGCCGTACAGCAGTACAGCCTTGGCACAGATTTTGAGGCAGCAAATTGTGGGACTGTTATAGTGTGTTGTAAGTGGATTTCTCTTGCTGAAATTCGTATTGTTGCTGCCGATATGTATTTTCCTGAAGATGAATAATAGATCTCTTTCTCTCTCATTGGGCTTCCCCACATTGGGGTTTTCCCTGGCAGTGCCTAAATTTTTGAGTTTTTCTTAGTTGAATGGTTGTTGTTCATTGTGTTTATCCCGCTGCAAAATTGCTTAACAATGTGTATTTCTGCTTATGGTAATTTTTGAATGTGGGTTTAAACATTTCAGAGTTCATACAAGACAGTTATCTCTAGGTTGCTAAGTGTATGACAGAATTATTTACTTGTTGATTTTGTCATTAAATTTCTGCACTTAGTACTAGGCATGTAAATGAGGATCATTGGTTGAAGTTGGATAATGGATCATAAGCTCAAGAAATTATGTTTGTTTCTTTGTTTCACCTTGGTGGCCATCATTTGTACCCTAGTCCCGTGTTGTCACCCCCAAGGAAAAGGGGTACTACTAGGGGGCCCTCACCAAGGTAGCGTTTCATTTCCCCGCCATACTTAACACTTACTATCCTGGACCTTGCCATAGTGTATTAAACTTCGATAATGGGTCATGGTTCATTCTCTCGTGAGAAGAGGAGCCAAAGCCCCAAAGGTTGATCACAGCTGCTAGTAAAAAATAATGAAGAAAAAATGATGCTAAAGAAAGAAAGAAAGAATCGCAAGGACTTTTAAGAGTCAGTCCATACTTGAGCTCTGTCCTTTCTGCGTCCGCCCCAGTCCCAAAGCAATGAATGCTAAAGCTTGAAACCTTATAAAGGGGACTTGCAAATTAATAAAAGGACAATGTAAAACGCAGATCAAGGGGTTGGAAAAACGTGGCGCTTAGAAAGTGGTAACTCAAGAACAAGCGCATCCTTCACAAAGGCGCTCATAGAAATGGACCAAATGACTCCATAAGCCATGAAGTAAGCCCAGCACGTTCCATTATCATACTTACTCTTGAAGGGTTCTTTTCTTTCATGTTTCCCCCAGGACATCCTTCTACTTTGTTATAACCCTAAATTGCACCATTCATGCTTACCTGGCATCAGGCCAACTACTTGCCCTTCATTGCCAAAGCCATGCTGAACAGACTCTTCAAAAACCTCCTAAATTAAGTAACCCGCGCCCTAACCTATCACTGGGCGCGTTGGAACGCTGGCAGGCCTTCTGCAACACGCGTTGGAACGCTGGCTGGACCACTACAGCCCGCGTTTACCTAACAAAGCAAAAAATCAGGAAAGTTCCCGCCGGGACAAGAAGCTTTTTGTCAGTTAACTGGAACTCCCAGCCATGCATGGCCGAGAGTTCGCCTAAAACCCTAGCTCCTTCTAGCCTATAAAAGAAGGGGTAGGGGTACTATTCAAAGGAGGAAAATCATAGCAAAGAAACTCTGCCAAATTGCCGAATCCGTTTTGTCCCAACCCTTTAGCCTTTCCTCAAGCTTTAGGAGAATTCAAGCAAAGCAGTTGGAGGACAAAGAAGAGGAGGAGCCCAGGATCAGAATCGAGGAACGGTGGCCGATCTCTATAATCATTGTAAGTTGATTCATATTGAGATTAATGAAAAAGATACTTTTCCCGTCCCAAATACATGAGTCTTATCAACGTTATTTGATTTGTGTTTAATCTCTAACCCTCTAGTAGATCAATAGCATGCATGCGTAGTTTTGTCTTGATTGCAGGAAAGCTTTTTGGAAGGAGCAG
>JASDQU010102811.1:36145-82774 GCA_032191745.1 Picea mariana
CTCGTCTCCGGGTCTATCTAGACGCTCAACTGGTTGTGTCGCAGCTAAACAGAATATACCGTGTGCACGATCCTACTTTACACCGACGATTCCTTAGGGTACGTCTCTTGGAACGCAACTTTGATTATATTACCTATTTTCATGTTCCTACGAGTCTAAATCAAATCACAGATACTCTAGCAAATCACATTTCAGATTGGCATCTTGCTCACACATAAAAACGATCATGATCAAACACATGTACATACATTTTGTACACATAATCCATCAAGACACATAAAAGAAATAAAAACCATATATATACATCACAAAATCCTCAGAGTACATAGATGGGCGCAAGCGCCTCAAAAAGTGGGAGTCGTAACGAGTCACTAGGGCTTATGCCCTCAAAAATATATACATATAAGTGCTCGAGGCACATAAAAGTCTACAAAAGGTTGTTCAGGGCCGATGGGCCCTATTATAATCATGTACAGCCCGACCCAATCGCCTAAACAATCGGACCCATGTCCGAGGTAACCCCACCATATGAGTCTGCATGGAGGGCGGCAAGTCCTCTATCTCGATCATGGGAACTGTGCAGGTGAGCTCAGTGAAGTTCCGCTCAATCCGCCTAAGAGCCCTCTCAGCCTCTCCTGTTGGAGGGTTCCCTGCTGCTGCTGCTCCCCTAGCGGCGGTTGCTGCAGCCTCTAGCCGTGGGCGGCGCCTGTTCCGCGCAAAATCGGCAGGCCGCACGGGTCCCACATCTGCACGCAACACAAAGTTCACCCATCAGAAACTCTGTTAACCAAAAACATGATATATATCTAAAAAAAAGACATAAAAATTACATATGCAAACAAAAAACTGTACAGGTGGAGACTTACCCATCTCCCCTCGCTCCTCACCAGGTGGCACTGGTATAGCTGGATCTCTGGAAAAGTCGATCCCTGCGTATGGGTAGTCCTCGATGGCGGGGATCTGCCGTGACAACCAAGCAAAGAAGTCGTCGTTGAAGGCCTCTACGGTCCTTCCACCACCCTGTCGCGGCAGTAATGCTGCCCATCTACATACCGCAGGGAAAGTCGCCAGATGTCCTCGTACTGTCATCCGAGGACTGAAGCATGGAACTCTCTCAAAGAAAAATGAACACAGGATAGTCCCATACCCGAAGTTACTGTGTGTCCGTTGTCTACAAGCTGTCAGCTGAGCTTTCATGCTCTCTAATAGTGTGGTACTCCAATCATATATTTGTGCATTCATGCACTGAACTGCACAGTTCATCTGTGCGCGCGACGCCTGATGTACGGCTGCGGAGCCGGTAATTCGCCCAATAAGCGATAAGATAGTCTGTAGAGAAAGGCTGGTGATACTGCTAACCGGTATCGATGAAGTCCCCTGATTGGTCCCAGCCACGCAATATTCTGCTATCAACTCCGAGACTTTGCTCGGCCCCGCAGGAAAGGTCTGAAAGTTACGGGTTCCCCTCTCCTCGAGAGGCCCGTCAAAAAGTAGATATCCTCGGTAGTGGGCACCAAGGATTGCCCATCTATCATAAATGCCTCAGCATCAGGGTTCCAATAGTCAACCAGGGCATTCAGCAGCCTTGGTTGAGCGCGCATAAACGGACACAGAAAAAATTTCACCAAGCCACACTGCGTCAGCACGGCCATCACATTCGGATCTGCAGCCGCTGCCTCGTTGGCAGCCTCATACTCCCTCTCTCTCCAATGAACATACATCTTGTCAAGCACAAAACAAAAAAAGAGGAGAGTTAGATCTTGCCACTTCATTTTTCATTGCGCGGGAGGTAGCCCGCGGGCTGTCCCTTGACAGCCCGCGTTTGGTTAGGGTTGACCCTTTGAAGGACGACGGCCACCCCCAAAACGCGCCCAAAAACAATAAAGGAAGTATTGAAATGCAAGATGGGGGAGTTTGTACTTACTTGGTCCAAGTAGAAGTTCGTTTGGTCCACTGTAGCTCCCGGAATCGCGATATCTGACAAAGGGGGTCTTTTGGCTCCAGAGTCAATTTCCAAATCAGCAATGGTGATAATGAGCTGCCAGCTTCTATTTATAGACTTTTTGGCCTCTTTTTGTCACCCTTTTGGCCCCTTTTATCAGTTTCTTTATACCAAAAACCATTTTGAGTGGTTCTGGAGTTATATGGAAGGGATTTGATCAGGTATTGCGACACTTTTCATTGAGTTTCAGAAAATAAAATAAAAATATACATAAGGACGGTCCATAAAAAAAAAATTCAAAAATCAACCTGAGCATATAGGGTAGGATTTCATCCCCACTGTTGCATCTCGTTGCCTTTTGTTTTTTACGATATAGGATCGATCCCATCCGGTTGTGCCACGGAACCGTCATATCTGCTTTAGAAGTGTCGCAACTGGGTGGTAGAGCTTACCAAAACATGGATGCCCTAGGTAGTTCCTGGTTGCATTATGGTGTCCATGCCGTTTCTAACAACATAGTAGGCTCGGGAGTCCGTATAGTTTTTCCTGAATATGAGTTTTGAGCCTCATTTGCATGGGTCTTTTTCACTCTTTATCTTACCCTCCGGACTCCCAAAACATAACGGGTCTCCTTTTAAGCCCTTTTCAGACCCTCTAAACATGAAAAGATTGCCGAGCGATCTTGTGACCCTTCACGCTCGTTAAACTGAAATTTGAAGTCACGTCTGTCCGGCAGTAGTTTACCCCTTTTTCGGTCCGGACGGTCAACTGTACGAACAAAGGAATACTTTATCGAATTCCGATTCTTTAGAAGAGTATCCTCAGGTATAATTTTATTCCTTTTTCGGGCCTAAGGGACTAAATTTACGAAAAAGACACCCCCCCGGAGTCCATAGTTAATCTCTTTTCAGACTCCCTAAAATTGAAAAGATTGCCGAGTGACCTTATTCCTTCACACTCGTTAAAATGGTCCAGAAGAATATTCCTGACGGAGTCCATAGTTAAGCTTTTTTCAGACTCCTTAAAATTGAAAAAATAGTCGAGTGATCTTGTCCTTGTCACACTCGTTAAAATGGTTTTGAATTGACGTCTAGTCGGTGCTAGTTTACCCCTTTTTCGAACCGACTAGATTATTGACGAAAAAGGTACCCCAATGGAGTTTTATTTTATGCTTTTTCAGACTCTCTAAACATGAAAAATCACCGAGCTTCCCTTCTTTGGGCTCGTTAAACTTACATCGAAGGACGTTACCATTGTGTGTTCTATCAACCGCACTTGCATCCTTTACCCATCAGCTTAGTAACAGTTTGCTTTTGCGTCTTAACACCTTTGGCCACTGGAGGATTTTTCCCGAGTATTATTTCCTAGAACATCAGTCTTGTCCTTGTGCCTTGAGCTTGTATGTTTNATCCTCAGGTATAATTTTATTCCTTTTTCGGGCCCGAGGGACTAAATTTACGAAAAAGAAACCCCCCCGGAGTCCATAGTTAAGCTCTTTTCAGACTCCCTAAAATTAAAAAGATTGCTGAGTGACCTTATTCCTTCACACTCGTTAAACGGTCCAGAAGAATATTCCTAACGGAGTCCATAGTTAAGCTTTTTTCAGACTCCTTAAAATTGAAAAAATAGCCGGGTGATCTTGTCCTTGTCACACTCGTTAAAATGGTTTTGAATTGACGTCTAGTCGGTGCTAGTTTACCCCTTTTTTGAACCGACTAGACTATTGATGAAAAAGGTACCCCAATGGAGTTTCCTTTTATGCTTTTTCAGACTCTCTAAACATGAAAAATCATCGAGCTTCCCTTCTCTGGGCTCGTTAAACTTACATCGAAGGATGTTACCATTGTGTGTTCTATCAACCACACTTGCATTCTTTACCCATCAGCTTAGTAACAGTTTGCTTTTGTGTCTTAACACCTTTGGCCACTGGAGGATTTTTCCCGAGTATCATTTCCTAGAACATCAGTCTTGTCCTTGTGCCTTGAGCTTGTATGTTTGATGTGCTCGTTCCTCCACTGTAACATAGTATTCCTTTATTCTTTTTCCAAATCAACAAAAAGAACAAAAAAATCAAATATACCCCAAAAAGAGGATGGGAAAAGTATTTTCTTTATTGGCAGCATTATGAGTCGCCCTTGGATAAAGCACATCTGTCCGTTTGATTCATCAGACTTTGGGATTTAGTACGACCTTAGGTAGCTTTGCTCGCTATATTGAGTTGTGTCCTCCACCGTTTGGTTACTCTTCCAAACATATGGAGAGTTTGCGTTGCCTCCTGCTTCGTAGACTTATGATTAACAGATATGTTGCCTGAGTCGTATCACTTGTCGTGCTTTTGTCCAAGGGAAGTTTGTTACTTACCCTGAGTCGGCCACTCTGCAATATGTCTCTTGTCCGCATACCCGGCCATCCTGAACATCCAATCAAGTCTTTGTTCGAAATCACTAAAGTCTTCAGTCCGATCATCAAGATTATCAAGTCCACAACCGACGAGCCGTCGAAGACCTCTGGGTAGTGCAGTCGTACACTCATATTACACTCCTACCCGAGTTTAAAAGAGTTTGAAGTTGTTGCTCGAGCTCTGAAGTACAACCATCAGGCCGAATCAGCTTCTGAGAGATGGATACTTTCTATGTATATCTTTCTGATTTCGAGATGTAGCTCCGCTGTGTATTGTTCGTGGCTACTCTTTATTTGACATGGATCTACAGTGTATTTGATTGGTAGCCATGGTTCTGATTTATCCCGAGCATGGGTATGCCCGCCTTGGTGAGACATTTGATATTTTTTGCAGACGGCACCTCCTGATTCCTGATTCCTGGGCTCACTCATTCAGCATATCAGTACAGATTGGTAAAGAATTGGTAATGTATTTCGGCCATCAGATGCTCTTCTGACCTCACACATTAGGGGGCATCTGTTATAACCCTAAATTGCACCATTCATGCTTACCTGGCATCAGGCCAACTACTTGCCCTTCATTGCCAAAGCCATGCTGAACAAACTCTTCAAAAACCTCCTAAATTAACCCGCGCCCTAACCTATCACTGGGCGCGTTGGAACGCTGGCAGGCCTTCTGCAGCACACGTTGGAACGCTGGCTGGACCACTACAGCCCGCGTTTACCTAACAAAGCAAAAAATCAGGAAAGTTTCCGCCGGGACAAGAAGCTTTTTGTCAGTTAACTGGAACTCCCAGCCATGCATGGCCGAGAGTTCGCCTAAAACCCTAGCTCCTTCTAGCCTATAAAAGAAGGGGTAGGGGTACTATTCAAAGGAGGAAAATCATAGCAAAGAAACTCTGCCAAATCGCCGAATCCGTTTTGTCCCAACGCTTTAGCCTTTCCTCAAGCTTTAGGAGAATTCAAGCAAAGCAGTTGGAGGACAAAGAAGAGGAGGAGCCCAGGATCAGAATCGAGGAACGGTGGTCGGTCTCTATAATCATTGTAAGTTGATTCATATTGAGATTAATGAAAAAGATACTTTTCCCGTCCCAAATACATGAGTCTTATCTACGTTATTTGATTTGTGTTTAATCTCTAACCCTCTAGTAGATCAATAGCATGCATGCGTAGTTTTGTCTTGATTGCAGGAAAGCTTTTTGGAAGGAGCAGCAGCAGCAAGGGGATAAAAGTTCAACGGAGGATCTACACCAACCGTCGATAAAAAGGTTAGTTGGTTCTTCCCATGTTTGCGTGAGAAAAGGGGTTTTAAATTGGGGTAGAAGGTTAAAAGTTATTTCTGAAGGGTCATGATCTGCATGCAAGTTTAAAGCCCTAGCTTGCTACTCCGTAGGGTAGAATAACCCCACAACATACTTGGATATTTTCGTTCCTATTTTGGTTGACACACCTAATAGGGTCTGATGATGGTCCTCCCGTATTCAAACTTACCAACTTACATAAAGTTTTGAGAAAATGTGAAATTTGAAGGGGATACTTGATGTGAACCGTTTATGCGGCTTCTATCTTAAGTAACTTACTTTGTATGATCTAAGGGCTTGTATACCTTGTGAACATTGGTTTTACTTGACTGCATACTTTGATTTGATTTGGATGCATCTAACATGGTTCTTTGAAGGACATCCCTTGTTTTCACCTAGGACAATGTGCATTTGTTTACAGATATGGCCCATGTGATGCAAAGCGTTGAGTCATTGGTTGGCTTGACACACTCAGAAACAGGCTCTCACACCTTCTGGACCTTGGACGATGGACAGATTGGCTTGGATTTGATAGATATGGTCATGATGGCACAATTATGGGCAAGAATCCCATACTTTGGACAGTGCACCCACACCTTACCCAGCCACTTGATGGAGGTTGTTGCACTTGGTTTGGCTTGGACAACATGCAAAGATGAGATGCATCCTCTCTCCACCTTGGACGATGCCTTCTACACCTAGGACATTGGGCTTTTGATGATGACATCATGAGCTAGGGTTTGATGGAGATGATGGGGTTTGCATGCCACATGGACACCGCATAATGATTTGATGTGACATGGCATTTCTCCGCCTTGGATGATGACACATGACCTTGGGAGGCCCTCCTTCACCCTTGTGAGGCTTGACGTCACCACACGTCTGGCATTATCATGATTTATTTGTATGAATTAACATTGTAGAGGCTACTTTGAGGGGTCATCCACACTTCTAGCATGGATTATTAATGTTTTACTCAAATATGTGGACAATTAGTGCTTGGTTACCTCATATAAATAGAGGGAGCACTCAAGTTCATTTTTCATCATCACAACTCCGCACACTTGTGAGAGAGCACTCTCTAAAAAGTTCACTTTATCTCTCTTGTTCTCTTGGAGTACTTGTGTGCACCACTTGAAGGAAGGTTTTATTGGATGCTTGTCTCTTGTTGATGATTGGATGGTGAATTAGGGTTTCCTCATGCATGCGCTTGGCCTAGTAAGTCTTCTTTGTTCAAGTTTCTTGCTTGTGTGTGGTGTATCTTTGGTAAATGCTCTTTTAGAGGCTTAATTGTTGCATGTACCTTGTATGCTTGAAACCCTAGGAGGGATTAAGAGGCTTTATCCGCTTTATCCCCCTCCCTATTTTCAATTATCATTAATTGTTGATGCATTAAGACTTTATTCTAGGGCTTAAGAGGCTTTATACCCTAGGGTTATTGTCTTGGCTAGTTCAAGTCGTAGGGATTAAAAGGCTTTATCCCCCTAGGGTTTGACCTAGTTCAATTAAATCTTACAGCTAGAGGTGAGAGTAAAAACAGCACCTAGGGTTTATGAGGCTATATGCCTTAGGGTTTGTTTTTAAGAAGTTGGGTTAAGGTTTATGAGGCTATATGCCCTAACTTCCTCTTCATCTCTCTTGCACCTAGCGATTTTCATGGTGTGTTCCTTGACTCCATTGCCCAAGAAAGAGAAACGACACTAGTCTTTGTTGATTACAAGTGATGGTTCAAACTCTTTCTCAAAATTTTCTCTTAAATTGGATTTATGACATCATTAACAAGCTAATTGTACCCTAGCGCTCTGAATAATCATCGGTTTACTTGCTACTGTCATAAATTGAATGCTACAGCCATTAGGTATGCAATTTATTGCTACATATTTACTTAATATTGCAGCAAAACTTGCTCAAAAATTTGTTTTGGCAATTGAATATTGTTTCCCTTGTTGTAAGCTAAATTTGGAGAGTCAACTGCTAATTTTCTGGGTTGTTTTTCTTATTGTTGTTATAAATCATTCCTTGCTAATATAAACTGGTTGACTGAGACAAATTTACAACAGCAATAGGTTTTAATTGTTATCTAGTGTCTAAAAGTGAATGGCATGCTAGATAACTTGGTAATTAATCAATATATGCTTTGGAAAGTTTCTTGTTTCGTACAGGTTACCCAATTACCTTGCATAACCACTTTTATCCTTGATCTATCTCAGACCTAGCCTAGCACATCTAAGTGACCAAGATAGGGGGTTGTAGGCTTGGTTAATCTTGCTACTTGATCCCTTGAGGTCACTAGGAAAGCCCCCCTTGTGTTGAACCACTCTCCTTCAGTAAAACAAGGGAAGTATCTGCTCAGGTGACAGTGGCAGATACCTCCAATTGTTACAAAAGATCGGTATCTTGTGGAGGCTTTGCACAAGTACAAATCATTTGATAACAGTTCCCAAGGTTCATCATTCTAGGAGCTTTTAGGCACCCCTTGGGGTGCTTTTCCTCACCCAAAATCTATATTTTCTGCATTTTTTTATCATATATCAGATTCTAGAATTGTTGGACAGCAGCAAGTTGGTCCAATTTACAACATATAATCAAGGTATAACCCAGATATATCATTCACTCTTGATTTGTGCAATTAGATCTCACTATGGAGTGGTTAAAGCCTAAAGGTACTTTTCTCTTCATCTAGAGAATGATTTCTTAATGATGATTTATACTCTGATGTAGCATACTTATTTCTGATCTCAACATTCAAGTAATTATCTCATAATCCTCCTTATATTGTAGTAGTTATTGCCCTAACTCTTGGTTGAATATTCTCAAGGCATTTTGCTACTAAGGCATTGGTCTATCTAACATATATTGAGGTGTGTAGTTGGAAGTGACTTGTACCATACATGTTGTTTCCAAGGATTAGGATACCCCTCGTGGCTTCAAGGAGTTGGCCTAAAGTGAAGGGAAGATCGTGTTAAGGTGACAGTGGTACATTTCCCTTGTTGTGCTTATCCCCAATAGCACCCTCACAAAGGCTGCTAGTTTGGGCGGTAACAGGTTACACATACATTCATTAGAATACATGTCACCACATTAGGATCTATGACAGTGCATTGGATAATGTGACAGGGACTCCACATCATCATGTATGCCACCTAGATCACCTCTTGAGAGACACTTGTCTTCTTGGAGGAATATTCCCACATGTGTGTATTTGTTGACCATTGGTGTACCTTTTGTCCACACATGCAAGGCACTTACGATGGTTGGAGTTGGTTATGAGGTCGTTGCACTCTTTTGGACCATTTCCTGAAGTTGTTATGAGGTTGATGAGTTGGTTATGACTTGATTTTACCACTCACCTATTGGAGTACCTCATCTCTTGTGCCACACGTGCTAGTTGGTTACCATTCTCTTGTGGAGCGCACTCATTCTTTGACTAGTCATCTCACTTCATGGAGTTGGTTAGCACACTTCTAGGAGGGCGCACTTCTTCTTAAGCCCCTTGTTGACCACACATATGACTTCTTTGAGGTGGTTAGCTCACTTTTGGAAGGGTGCACTCTCTCTTGGACCATCTTCACTTGCTTAAGCTGGTATTTGATCATGGTTTGGAGGGCACCCACCTTCTTTAGGAGATTGTTTTGGCTAGCCCACATTATTATATTGCATTTCTCTCTAGTTTGTTGGAGAAATGTTATTTTTGGGCTAGGAGGTTAGAGATTTATCATGTTTTATTCATGAGGTTGTTCAGATCTTTTCTTATATAAAGAAACCTCTCACTCATTTGTAACTTGTTGGGGAATAATTGGAAAAACTTTGTCTCAAATTTTGCTCAAACTAATGTGATATCCTGCCTTGCTTGAGATTTTATTCTAGGGCGAATTGGAAGAGCTTGTTTATTTGCAGGTATCTTGGAGAAGGAGCTACTACAAAGCCATAGAGAGGCACCGTGCCACATTTGAGAAGTCTATAAGGTATAGTTCACTTGTGCCTTATGTTTTTTACTCGTTTATCTTTAAATCTAGAGAATTGAATTTGGACATCATAGGATTCTAGGTTCTTGTTGTAAACTAGACATAAAGTGTACTTTGTATTATTTAGATTTGGATTCACATTGGACCAATCTCCCCAAGTGCTTGAAATATTCAAATGTCTTAGGTTGGAGGCTTACAAGGCATAGTTAAATGGTGCTTGTGGCCCCAACACTTGACATATGAATATAGACTCAAGCTAGACTAAGTGTTCCCCATAGCCCGAGTGAAGGAAGGCACTGATCTAACCCTTTCTATTTTTCAACCACTAAAGACTTCAAATTTCCTTTCTTTAAAGTTTTTTTTTTTGCAATTTAGGGTTTAACTAACAATTACTTTTGATCTAGATTGCAATTTTTTCAAGTTAATAGGGCTAACAAATTCAGATCTAGTTGATTAACTTGTATGTTTTATGGAAAATAGTTTCCCTCATAGTTAAAATTCGAAGTTGATTTGTTTTATCTCTCTCGGTTTGGCTGTAATAACATCATAAAAAGAGGTCAGATCCAACTAGCATGATTGGACTCGAAGGGCCTCGTTCTATAAGCCGACCCAAATTCGAAACTCCGCGGTAGTCAGGAGGAGACACCTAAAATTCCAACCATGTTAAGGGTTGGTGGGGCCCAAGCCGGGTGTGATTCCCGAGTGATTGTGAAGGCTTAGATGCCCCCTAGATCGCGGTTTCTTATACCACAAGCTAGTCCCGCAAGCCACAAACATGCTAGGAAACAAAAACAAAACACATCATAAAAAGAGAGTAAACTCAGATCTTTTGAAGTTTCGTGGAAACTTGTCACACAAAGAATCTAGCTAGTAGAAAAATCACATAAAGCTTGCGAGAGAGAAAAGAGAAAGAGGGACAAGCTTAAGAAAAAGAATGAAAAGAATTGTTTTCACTAATGAGAGAATAGTAAAAATACACATGATATACTCTACATGGACAAACTAATGCACCATAGTAGTGATCTAGAGAGATGTGAGCACTCACTGACAGACTCTAGAGTGAACTGCCACCTAGTCCTAGTTAACTGGCCATGTAGTCATCAGTTAACTAGTTAATCACAAGTGGACTGAGAAGATAATCTAGCATGCACATGTGTGGCGCCTTCCTGGTGATGATCCAAATGTAAGTGCGCCCTCATGGTGATGATACCGAGGTATGCATGCAACACTTGGTGATGTACTGAGGTTGCACGCAAGACTCCACTCCACTAGTCTAACTAAGGTGTAGCTGACTCAAGACTAAAGAGGATGTGGTGCCCTCGTCTAGGGGAGAATATCTCTAACAAGGGGCACCCTCAACATAGACTAGTCAACCTAGGAAAAGAAATACTAGGTGAGTGTGTAATATATGTTAATTCATGTAAACCTAGCACCCGACCATTGATTCCAAGAAAAACATATTCACTGAATAATAGCACAGCTAGGTTACTTAACCATTAAAATTCAGCAGAAGCAAAATCAGAAACCAAACACATTTACACACAAGATTTTGGGTAAATACCCCTAGAAAAACCTCGAAGGGAAAACCAGATCTGAGTTTGATTTTATTAATAAAATCCTTGAGCTCCTGTCCTAGGATAATGGCCCATCAGAGGAATACAATGCAACAATAACCTAGCCAACCTGGTTGTTATCTCCCTTCCTGCCCCTTAGCACCTTTCATCAACCCTGCCCACTCACACTTAAATGAACTCTCTTCACCCACTCAATGAGATCTCGTCACCCTCTATGTGTATCTCATCCTCTCACCTAGGCTACCTTTTATTACATTGAGTTAACCCTGTTATCCCCTAGCCTAGGGATAACTAAGAAGATCGTGTCTTGAGGCCCACAGGTCCTAGACATGGAGTGTCGAGAGACAGACGACTTAAGCATGGTCCCGAAGGGCCCCTCTTTTCTTCAGTGCAGTCCACATATCACCAGCAGCAGTATCCATCACACCAACCTGGTCCTGAAGTAGCAGTGAGTCTTGCTCCACGAGGTAATGAGTCCAGGTATCATGGTATGTATCACTCTGATTTTTGAAGCACTTGAACATGTTGTATTGAATCCTTCTTCATTTCATGGCATTTGCTTAGAAATTATGCCCATTGCCTCGTTCAAACCTGGAAGGGTGACACAGTGCCCTAGTAAGTTGATTTCCCTTTAGGATGGGTTGTTACTGGGTGGATCTTTGAAGAGTGATCGTCCGTTCCCTCCACACTTACCACTTTCCATCTTTATTCCTTCAATCTCCCCTTTCCTTTTTTGGGCATTGGGATTGGCTACACTAGGAAGGGTTGTACCTTACCTCGTGGGAAGAAAGGGCTAAAGGCCCAGAGGGTAAAAGTAGCTGGCAAGAGTTAAAAGTCAATTTTGAAACCTTCGAGATGCTTCACCAAGGGATCCCTGAGAAAGCAGTGAAAAGCTTCTCGGTAAGAAAAGGGGACCCACAAGATAACATAACACTCAAGGGACTAGTTGATGGATAGGAGGTCTCATCACGAGCTAGCCTATTATGACCATGGGCATGTAGCGATATGACATTACCACCTATCTGGTCACCAAACCAGGGTAGTGGCTCTTGGTGGCATAGCCAAGAGAAAGGGGGTCTCATTACGAGCAAGCCTTCTCATTTCCGTGAAATGCTTATGGATAACGCTGTCACCTCTGGTCATCAAGCCATGACAGTGGCCCTCAACAATTCCCTTGAAGCACAAGAGCAAAAGATCAAAAGAAATAAAGATAAGAATAAATGGCAATGAATGGGCTAGGAAACAATTGCATCCATGACAAGGTGCAGCTCACCCTCCACAAAGGCACCCACAAGTAAGACTCTACATTTCCCTGTTATCACATGCACCCCATGCCCAAATATTTGCCCCATGCCAACTCATACACTTACATGACTTGGACCAGATTCCACCTGGGAAACACCCCAAACTTAAGAGAGGTTAGCCCAATAGGACACCCTGAGACCCTCTCCAAACCTAACTTGTCAAATTGCATAATGTCTTAGAGCATTTGTTTGGGGTTAAGGGGGGTTTGATGCACATGTTCAAGTAATTTAATTATTGGATGTGATTTACATGCTATGATCCTTGTGACTTATGAACCCCTTGAGGGCATACTTGTTGTTTCTGCAGGACCTTGCCCGGTGGACAGGTACACATGAGGGAATGATTAGCTCGGGCCTTCATGAGGGCTCAAAGCCCACAGATGGACGTTGAGACCCCAAACTTGGGGCAAGACAGTGACGATCAGTTTGCACAATGAAGGAAGAGGACGTTGCCTTTGGAGGCACCCTGGCAAGCCTAGATAATGAGGGGCCACCCTTCCCCACCTGGACGTTGGCTTTGGAGACCTTGGACGTCACCCTAGTAGCCCCATGACGTCACCCAGGGCTAGGGTTTGGCATTGAGAGATGTTGGGCTGCAGTTTTGGCACGTGTGGCACATGTAGCTCCCTCTAATACGAAAGTTATCCCTGCCATCTCGCTCGGACCTGTCTGTGAAGACTTCCCTCTAATCATGCTCCTAGAAGCCTCCTGCTCCTGAGCATCCTCCATGGTCATCTCGTACCATGACTTCTTCTGGACAGACTTGGAAGGTTGCTCCTTCCCACCTAAAACTGAAGGTTGACTCCCTCTGAGTTCCTCAACCTTCGGAGCACCTACTCCTTGTCCTCTGTCACTCTATTACTTTCCATGGCTCGCATAGGTTGGCCCTTTAGCCTATACATGTTGCTCTCTCTAACTCCAAAAAAATTTGTTGTGTCTGAGCTAGATCCTCTTGGCTTGGTTAACACTTGTCCATCCTAGAATAATACATCAAAGCCCATCTTCTCAATCGCTAAGACTAACAGCCCACTCCTCCTGAGCTCTAGCACCCATAGCACATTCGTTACTCTCAATATGCCTCCTAACTCCATCCAGAATGGCACTGTTCCAGATCCCTACATTGCATGTTTGGTCCCCATACCAAGTTCCACATGCATATTTGAGTTAGACTCCGTGAAGCTCTCGAACAACTCTAGTGCTCTTGTCATATGACATGTGGCTCCACTATCTATTAACCATGCACCAGTTGACATGGTGCCCAAGGTAGTCTGGGAAACAAGTATGAGCTCTCACTGTTCAAACTTCTTGGCAAACTCATCTTGGGCTTTTGTCAATGCAGCTAACTCTAGTTGTGACTCATTTCCACCCTTCTTATTCGGACATTGACCTGCATAGTGCCCAAACTTGCGACATGCATAACACATAACTTTACTCATGTCCTTCTTCTTCTTGTCGTCTTGAGAGGTAGACTCTCCACTGGCAAACTTCTTGAACTTGCCCTTCTTTACCTGGCTAGCAAGAGCAACATCATCATCATTCTTGTACCTGTCTCCATTTAGCTCTTCATCCCGAAGTTCCTCCTGAACAAAGTCAACCCACAACCTTGACCAATCACGGAGCTTCTCTCGTGCCACAACCCCTTTGATGAATGGTGTCGACTCCTTCGTGAAACCTTTGAGTGTCATCCTCACCAAATCTGAGTCATCCACTACTTTCCTGATTGTTGCCAGTTCATCTCGAACCTGTCGCGTCCGGGTGAGATAAATCGTCACCGTATCTGATCTTCTCATCTTCGTATCCCTAAAAGCTTCTCTCTCAGCACCATCTTGTGATTCTCGTTCTTGCTCTGAAACAAACTCTTCAGAGCATCCCACATTTCCCTGGTTGAGTTCTTTCCTGATAAATGAGGGATCAAATGATCCTTCACTCCATCTAGGATAATCCTTCTGGCTTTCACGTCCTTTAGTTTATGGGCGGCCAGATCTTTTGGATCCGCTGGTGGAGCCACAATGGAGTTGACAAACTCCCAAATATCATTCTCCATCAACAACAACATGATCTGCTCCTTCCACAGACTGTAGTTGGACACCCCGTCCAACCTATCCTTGAACCACAAACCGGATGTGGCCATCTCCTCAACCTGTTGAAAACTCAAATTTGGCCTGCCCGAACCTGTTGTCCGATCCTGCTACCCGTTGCCTAGATTTGCTATTCACTGCCCGGACCCCTACCTTGTAAAATTTCTAAAACCCAACAAAATGAACCGATATTTCCAACAATATTTCACTCAGGTATTATTTCCTTTTAAATTTATGAAATTATTCTTTTGTGGCTATAGCTAGGTTTCTTCACAAAATTTTAAATGCACAGCAGAAAAATAAATCTAATCAATCAATGAAGAATATAACAGCAATCACAACCATGAAAGACACAAATATTTTTGGGTAAATAACCCAGAGAAAAACCCAATATGGGAAAACCCATTCTTTTATTTGTGGATTTTTACTATGCAGCAGAAAGAATACAGAGATATCTTACAGTGCAAATCGATTTCTCCAAATGACTGAGCAAAACCCCAGTACAAACCCTCTCAACAAATCGTACGGCCCTCTATCAAATTAACAAGCCAAACCCAGCTCTGAAAAAGATTATGTGTAAGCCTCTGCGTCACCTATACAGTGTTGTACGGTTGCCTACATAAGCTCTGCGTCACTGTATGGCGGTTCTGCAAATCTTAAGTGTACGGCCTCTACAAAATGCTGAGATGGAGTCGATCCACCTGTGAAAAATCTCCTTTGTCCTCTCTGCAAACTTTCCCCAGCAAACCTTTGAGCAATCTTCTTCTCTCTCCTGAAAATCACCCTCTCTCAAGTGAATAATATGCCCAGCCACCAAGTCAACTTCTTTTTCTCCATTGAGCAAGCAAAAAACCTATCTCCAAAATGATTAAGGGCTGAGATCAACTCTCATCCTCACAATGAGATGGATGACCAAGATTTAAAAACCATCACTTAAATTATTTTCACTTTTAACTTTATAAAAAATGTTCAATAAGTCAACATTATAATATAACACATTTAAGTGATTTTTTCCCAAGTAAACTTTAGGAAAGAGAATAACACATCAACTTGGCTAAGTTTCATTGTCCTCTACCATGCTAGGATGCCACACATAGAAGAAGTCCTTCTGAGTTACTCTTCTCGAATCTCAACACTCCCTCTTAACGAAGAAGGGATTCTTCACCAACCCCATCTTATCTCTGAACTTCTCAAACTTTTGTCTACTTGGTGCCTTGGTAAATATGTCTAACATATGATCATCAGTTTTAATGTACCGAAGCATCACAGCCCCCTTCTGCACACAATCTTGTAGTAAGTGATAGCAAGGTCTATATGCTTGCTACGATCATGAAACACAGGATTCTCAGAGAGCATGATGCCACTTTGATTATCACAATGTATAACTGTAGCCTCCAACCGCACACTGAACAATCCAAAGAACAACTTCCTCAACCACAGTGCCTCACATGTTGCCAAACTAGTTGCCATGTACTCTGCCTCAGCAAAGCTTAATGCCACTGATCTTTGCTTCCTGTTGAACCAGGAAATAATGCCTGATCCAATGTTGAAGCAACAACATGAAGTGCTCTTCATGTCCTCTGTACATCCTGCCCAATTAGCATCTTTAAAACCTACCAATCTCACTCTGCCACAACGCTCATACAACAACCAATACTCCATTGTACCTCTAAAGTACCGAAGCACATGCTTTGCAGCTATCCAATGCACTCTCCAAGGGTCCACCATGAACTGACTCAGGGAGTTAACTGCAAAGTTGATATCTGGCCGAGTGTTGACCAGATACATGAGTGACCCAATCAACTGACGACAGAAAGTGGGGTCAACCGTCTCTGAACTAGACACATCAATCTTCCTCCAATTCTTCACTAGAAGCATGGACATGGGCCTGCAATCTATCACCCTAAATCTGCGCAAGATCTCCACAGTATACTTCCCCTATCCCAAGAGTGCCCATCCTGCTGCCAAACCTCCAGACCAAGGAAGTAATGCATCAACCCGAGGTCTTTCATCTCAAACTCTACTGCAAGGTTTCCCTTGCACTCAGCAATTAACTATTCATTTCCGGTAAGAAAGAGATCATCAACATATAGCACCAGTATGAGAGGCACCTCACCTATTAGAAAATACAGGTTCGGATCAGCCTCACTACGCTGGAAACCCATCTCTCTCAAGTAGTTGTCTATCCTCGAGTACCATGCCCGAGGTGTCTGCTTTAGCCCATACAAGACTCGTCTCAACCTGCAAACATGCATCTCTTTGACACCAACCTCAAACCCCTGAGGCTTCTCAACATAGACTTCTTCCTAAATTCCGTTGAGGAAGGCAGTCTTCACGTCCATCTAATGAATGCGCCAACCCATCTCTGTTGCTAATGAAATCATTGCTCGGATGGATGAATACCTGGCCACCGAAGCAAAAGTCTCATAATCGACTTCCTCTTTCTGTGAAAACCCCTTGGCCACGAAGCGTGCTTTATACTTCTCCACGCTTCCATCTATCGCATGCATGACTTTGTATAGTCATCTGGAACCAAAAAACTTGTTTTCCCTCAGGCCTGGGCACCACCTCCCATACATCGTTCTTCATAATGGAGGCATACTCCTCCATCATGGCCTCCTACCACACTCCATGTTGTGCAACCTGCTCATAAGTGGAAGGCTCGGCTCGGCATCTATAAACTCTATAACGAGTGTCATGTAGTTGAATCTCTTTGGTGGTCTACTCTGTCTCATGGACCTCTGAAGAGGCCCAACCTGTCTAGAATCATTAACTATGGACTTGTACCACTTAGGTCGTGGCCTAGTATCCGAATCCTGTGGAGCAACTTCACACTACACATCCTCCTCGTCAGTCCCCTGACTGTCCTGTCCACTAATCTCTCTTTCAATACATGTACCCTGTGACTGTCCATGTGATCCTGAACTATGTACTTGTAACCTCTCATTCTTCAGCCCCAAGTCCTGTCCCTGTTGGTCCTCTACCTGTGTTGGCATATCTTTAGATCTCCTCGAGGCTCACTCCTCGAACTGCACATCCCTGCATACCACAATCCTCCTGCGTGCTAGCACAAAGATGCAGTAGGCCTTGGAGGCCTCACTATAACCAACCAATATCTCCTTTTCTCATGTGGGGTCCAGCTTCGTCCTTTCCTCTTAAGGGACATGACAATAACAAACACTCCCATATATGCATAAATGACTCACATTTGGCCTCGTACCTATAAAAACCTCCTCGTGTGTCAACTTCCCCAGTATAGTATGGGGACTCCTGTTCTGAATGTATACAGTTGTGTGACATGCCTCTGCCCACAAGAACATCGGCAATCCTTGATCATGAATCATCACACACACTGCTCCAACAATGGTCCTGTTTTTACGTTCTGCCACTCCATTCTGCTAAGGGTTGTAAGGAACGGTGAGCTCCTTAATGCCCTCTGCTGCACAATACTCAACAAACTCGTTGGAGGTATATTCACCCCCGTTTTCTGATCTCAACACCCAAATCCTCCTCCCAGTCTAGTTTTCTACTAGAGTCCTAAACTACTTGAACCTGTCAAAGACCTCATCCTTGGTCTTCAAGAAGTATATCCAAGTCTTCCTAGAGTAGTCATCAATAAAGATCACATAGTAGCTAAAGCCACTAAATGATTGTACACTCATCGGACCACAAACATCAGAATGTATTAGATCCAAGATCCCCTTGGACCTATGCTCACTAGATGAAAAAGCTTTTCATGCATACTTTCCCATAGCAGAACCCTTGCATGGGTCATGCTTCTCTGCTGCAAACTGTGGCAATCCTGTGACTGTCTGTCTCAAGTGTCCAAACGCACCATGGTGCGCCATCCGTATGTGCCACAACTCTCCCAAATCTGTGACACTACTGACCAATGACTTTATTGACTCAACCTATAACCTGTACACTTTCTCACTACGAACCCCAATCAACTTATCCATTTTGGCTGTAGACCCCTTTGGTCTAATGTACACCTTCCCTCCACGGAATGTCACCTCAAACCCTTTGTCCTCCAGGGTAGAAACTGAGATGAGGTTCTTGGTAAGACCAGGAACATATAACACGTCAGTAAAGCGGAGGGATTTACCAGACTCCCTCTGAAACGTCATTATACCAATACCTTGCTCCTTATAGCGTGCATCATTACCTAGCTCAATATGGAGGTTCAAGCCTCCCTCCTGCAACCTGCTGAAGAACTCTTTACGTCCTTTCATATGAGAAGAGGCACCATTGTCCACATACCACACACTCAGAGCAGTTGAGCTCGACATACATGCAACAAGGCAGAAATCCTCCTCAAAGCTTTTACAAAATTCCTCTACACCTGCAGAGATTGCCAGTTGTGGCTTACTCTTTTTCTTCTCAAGACACTGTGAGGCAAAATGTCCAAGCTTGTGACAGTTGAAGCACTTGACTTTTGAAAAGTCAATGTTCTTCTTCTTGCCACCTGCTCCACTCCCGAAACCCTTCTTCTTGGACTTGCCCTTGCCTTTACTAGCAAGAGTCAAACCCTCATCATCCACAACCTGAGGTGATGTAGATGATCCACTCGCCTGAACAAGGCGAATCTCCTCCTGCACAAAATCATCCCATAAACATTGCCAATCAGGGAGTTTCTCCTGAGCTACAACTCCACGCACGAACACATCCAATGACTTCAAGAAGCCATTCAGTGCCACACACACCAACTCGGAATCCTCAGTCTTCTCACCTACTGCTGCTGGCTCATCCCTGATCTATGTAAGTCGAGTAAGGCAGTGAACCACACCTTCCTCCTTTGCCATCTTGGTACTTCTCAATCTCTCTCGAAGCACCATCACCCTATTTTCATTTTTACTCTCGTAAAGGTCATTCAAGGCAGCCCACATCTCCTTAGCGGACTTTTTCCGTGAGGTGAGGGATTATGTGATCCTTTACACAATCAAGAAGTATGCTCTTAGCATTAGCCTCGCCCTCCTTCCAGGCTACCAACAATGTTGCATCTGTAGGAGTTGTTGCATTATTATCGACATGCTCAAGGACATCATTGACATCCAAGATCATAGTAACCCTTTCCTTCTAGGTGGCAAAGTTTTGAGCACCCTGAAGCCTATCTTCCATTCTCAAGGTTATGGCCATAGCTGAAAATGATTCTTTGTTCAAACCCTACGTTGCCTTACTGATTTTGTGTTCTAATAAACCCTTCTGTTTTGCAGATCTGAACTTTTCTTTTGCATATCTGAACCTTGATGTTGTTATTTCAACAGGACTTGCTCTGATACCATGTGAAATTTCTAAAACCCAACAAAATGAACCAATATTTCCAACAATATTTCACTCAGAAATTATTTCCTTTTAAATTTCTGAAATTATTCTTTTGTGGCTACAGCTAGGTTTCTTCACAAAAATTTTAATGCACAGCAGAAAAATAAATTTGATCAATCAATGAAGAATATAACAGCAATCGCAACCATGAGAGACACATATTTTTGGGTAAATAACCCCGAGAAAACTCGTTCTTCTATTTGTGGATTTTTATTATGCAGCAGAAAGAATACAGAGATCTCTTACAGTACAAATCGATTTCTCCAAATGACTGAGCAAAACCCCAGTACAAACCCTCTCAACAAATCGTATGGCCCTCTATCAAATTAACAAGCCAAACCCAGCTCTGAAAAGCTCCTGCGTAAGCATAAATTTGATCAATCAATGAAGAATATAACAGCAATCGCAACCATGAGAGACACATATTTTTGGGTAAATAACCCCGAGAAAACTCGTTCTTCTGTTTGTGGATTTTTATTATGCAGCAGAAAGAATACAGAGATCTCTTACAGTACAAATCGATTTCTCCAAATGACTGAGCAAAACCCCAGTACAAACCCTCTCAACAAATCGTATGGCCCTCTATCAAATTAACAAGCCAAACCCAGCTCTGAAAAGCTCCTGCGTAAGCATAAATTTGATCAATCAATGAAGAATATAACAGCAATCGCAACCATGAGAGACACATATTTTTGGGTAAATAACCCCGAGAAAACTCGTTCTTCTGTTTGTGGAATTTTATTATGCAGCAGAAAGAATACAGAGATCTCTTACAGTACAAATCGATTTCTCCAAATGACTGAGCAAAACCCCAGTACAAACCCTCTCAACAAATCGTATGGCCCTCTATCAAATTAACAAGCCAAACCCAGCTCTGAAAAGCTCCTGCGTAAGCCTCTATGTCACATGTACGGTGTTGTACGACTGCCTGTATAAGCTCTACATCACTGTATGGTGGCTCTGCAAATCTGAAGTGTATGGCCTCTGCAAAATGCTAAGATGAAGTCGATCCACTTGTGAAAATCTCCTTCGTCCTCTCTGCAAACTTCCTCCAACAAACCCTTGAGCAATCTTCTTCTCTCTCATCAAAATTGCCCTCTCTCAAGTGAATAATACGCCCAGCCACCAAATCGACTTCTTTTTCTCCATTGAGCAAGCGAAAACCCTATCTCCAAAATGAATAAGGGATGAGATCAACCCTCACCCTCACAATGAGATGGATGGCCGAGATTAAAAGACCATCACTTAAATTATTTTCACTTTTAACTATATAAAAAATGCTCAATAAGTCAAGATTAAAATATAACACATTTAAGTGACTTTTTCCTAACTAAACTTTAGGAAAGAGATTAACACAACAACTTGGTTAAGTTTCATTGTCCTCTACCATGCTAGGACACCACACATGGAAGAAGACCTTCTGAGTTACTCTTCTCAACATGCCCGAAGCTGCCCACAGCCTTCTACTGTTGTCCGGTGACTTCTGCAATTGCCCGAGTCCTTCTGGGTGTTGCACGACTATCTCAGCCTGTTTCCCAGTGTGTCTGCTTGCTATCTATGGCACCTACCTGCAACCCAAGGTACATGCCCGCTGCTCGAGGGCTATCCGGACCTCTACCCTGGTCCTGCGGCCCCTGTTGTTTGCTACTGGACGGGTGTTGGGCTCTGTGCGGCGGTCTATAGTTGTTGCTCCTGCTGGCTAGTGACTACAACCGCTTTCTCCTCCTCTGTCGACGCTCTTCCTTTGTCCTCAGACGCTACGGCTCCACGCGCTCGTCACCTTAACTCACCCAAAGCGACATGTCCGCCCTCTCAGTCGGTTGCTACAGTGACCTGTCATCTAGCTGCCTACTATGTCCGCCCTCTCGGTGGTTCCACGTAGATCTCAACCCAATCCTTGTCTGTCGGTGGCTATCAGCCCCTCTTCCTACGGATCCCTCTAACCCGCGGACTTACCAGCAGCCCAATGCTCTCTGCAGACAGCTACACGTCTGCTCCACCACTGTTTCTACCTCGGGGTAGCTCCTGTACCTATGTCGACCTCTACACTACCACTTAGTCGTCAAAATCTACTCTCGTTCTCCTCAAGTCGGCACTGTGGTTGTCGACTACAGCACATGCCTCCACATCCGGTTGTAACTTCTCAGCGCACTGCCCTCAACGTACGCTCATCTCTCCTGTTGTTGATCCACAGCCTAATCTACACTATCGGTTGCCACCTCAGATCAGCCCGATCTAATTCCCAACCGACTTATCCTTTCTGCAGACAGTCGTACAGCGTACGACGGCTGGCGTACAACTGTTGTACAATGCACTTCAATTTTATTATTATTATTCTGTAAAATTTCCCTGCAGATCTATAAAATTTCCCGTGGATCTGTAAAAGAAAATTTCCCCGCTACAAATCTTGATCTCATGCAAAACCCAACATCCGTCAGAACCTAGGCTCTGATAGCATGTTAATTCCTGTAAACCTAGCACCCAACCATTAATTCCTAGCAAAACATATTTACTGAATAATAGCACAGCTAGGTTACTTAACCATTAAAGTTCAGCGAAAGCAAAATCAGAAACCAAACACATTTACACATAAAATTTTGGGTAAACACCCCTGGAAAAACCCTGAAGGGAAAACCAGATCTAAGTTTTGATTTTATTAATAAATCCTTGGGCTCCCATCCTGGGATAATGGCCCATCAGAGGAATACAATGAAGCAATAGCCTAGCCCACCTATCTGTTATCTCCCTTGGTACCCCTTAGCACCTTTCCTCAACTCTACCCACTCACACTTGGATAAACTCTCTTCACCTACTCAATGAGATCTCCTCACTCTCTGTGCATATCTCATCCTCTCACCTAGGCTACCTTTTATTACAATGAGTTAACCCTAGATCTTCTCCAAAATGATCAACAGTTGAGATCTAATCTCACGTTCACTTTAGATCTAACAGCTAAGACTTAATCAGCTCACTTAAGTTACTAATGCCAAATACTTGGGCATTTAACTTAATTAATCTAACAAAGGTCATTCACTTCAATAATTAACACATAAAGTGAACTTCCTAAGGTTCTGAGAGGTTACAAGGATGACTTCCACATTCTAGACACCAAACCTATGTGGAAGTACCTGTCCGATGCTAAATACATCAACAATATCTCCAACAGATCTAACAGCTTTAACTTCTTTCGTTTAAGTTGCTCTCAATAATACATAATGCTATAGACTAAATCAATGCTATAACCAAGCCAACAAGTTGGTGTTTTGGTTTATTTCATGATCTTGTCATTTCTGGAGATCATCGTTATGTCATGGTTTAGAGCATATCTAATACTTCTTTCTTGAAATCTAAATCAGATCTATGGTTAAAACAGATTCGCATGCTAAATCAATGCATAAAAAGGGTGAACGACTTGATGATTTAGTCTATAATTGACCTCTTGTTAGTTGGAATAATCTCCAAGTTAGAAGGTTTTGGTTTGGATCTAGCACACTTAAATTCTAAATCCAAAATTGATCTAACACTTAAACAATATTAACAGCTAATTGGTGCTTGAACACACTCAATATTTATGGATTAAAATTTAAATGCTCTTTCTTCAACTTTCATGTTGACCGGTACAATGATTTGCATTTGAGGGTTTACGAACTAGATTTGGAAATCACCTTACTGCTGTCCTAAACAAATGTATGCTCTCAAGAGCAGGCCGTGGCTCATATTTCTAATCTTCTAGTCTTGGCTCTCATATCAAACATCCCATTTACTTGCTTAAGGTTTGATGTTATTGGTGATTGAATGATGTTCATGGTTTAAAATAACAATTAATATCACCTCTGAAGTGGAATAATGTTCCCTCACCCATGAATGAGATTAATGCTGTGAACATGGTTATACATTAGTAATTATTTGGGATGCTTTCACACTGCTGGTTGTAATCCCAAGGAATCAAACACTTTTGCAACATCACAACAATCATTAAGGGTTAAACTTTTCGTTTTCCTTTTGTGGATTCATTGTCTAGTGATTTTCATTTTCAGCACTCTAAGAAACAAATTCACTGAATAATCACGTTAAAAATACTGCCAACTCTCTGTGTGATTAATCTTCATGGTTCACACTGCTGACAATATTGCTGGCTAATTCTCCAAGGAACATAACCTGCACTTGCAACATCTAATATGTTCATGATTCATTAATGCAAATGCTGTCTTTGAGCACTGTTTAACATTTCTGAACATATCACAAAATTAATACAGCAGATTTGGAATTGGTTCACAGTCACGTGGATGACTCATTGTTCACTGCTACATGGTTAAACACACTCTCATGAATGGTTCACATATCTCCATAAGTGTAATTCTGGTATTTAGCATTTGATTACTGTTTTATGGATCAGATTGAGTAAATCAACCAGAATCAGTTCATAATGAGTTTGCAACAATCCAATTGGAATTTCCAGCATACTCTTGGATTTTTCACACTTGTTTCATGCTTAAGTGCTGGTAAATAACTCTTGGAACTGAAAATTTTTGTGACACTTTGGGTTGATTTAACAATTCATTTGCACACTACATCACACTACTCCCACATCTCTTCAAAGCAAATTAATTGATTGGGTCACTCATATAAGTAATCAATCTAACCTAAGATCACTCCCACACTACAACGTTTGGCTAGGTTGATTTAGGGACACCCCCCTAGGCTAGGAACCCTTTCTCCTTAGTCTAAAGCAAGAGGCAAGGCCACTGAGGTGACAATGGGTGGCTTCACTAGTAGTTGCCCGTAGGATCTTCCGTTGCGGTTATGACTTTTCCATCTAGTGAGAGTTTGGGCGTTAACAGGACAAAAAAACACAACCAAGAGCCTTCTTTCAAAGATCAATCTAGAAAGAAACTGTTAGATTATGTAGCTCGAGCAGGGACTTCCACACTAGGGGTGTCTAGTAGTGTGGAAGAGGCCCAACTTATGTCTAGACAACACTATATTGGTGGGGACCACTCAAGTCAACTTGGGATTAAGTCACAGTCGTTGGATGTGACTTAAGTTGTTTCAATACTTGATTAAGTCCCCACCATTAGATCAAGATCTTGATAAGAAGATCCAAGGATCAGGATTGCATGAGAGAAAAGGCTAGGGTTACAAATAACCTAGGAGGCCTCATTTCATCACATCTCAAGTGAAGGCAGGCGACTAAGAGAGAAAGAGGCGCCTCTAAGGAGATCTGATAACAGGCTTAAATCAAACCAGCACTAGAGGGTCAGGTAGGATCCAAGAGATAAGGAAAGGAGGGCCGAGTAAGGTCAATGACTAGACCAAGTCGGGTCTAGCAAAGCAAGACGAGTAGGCTAAGCAGTGGAAAGGAGGCCGAGCTAGGGTCACCTGGAAGTAAAGCCAGCAAAACTCCCAGGAAAAGGAGTCTGTACGAGTGGTATGGATACCGTACAGACTGTACGGATCACCAACTGAGAAAGGAAATCATACCAGGTCTAAAAATAGAAGAGAAGTTATGTTTATCAGTGTTTTTGCTGAAGATTAAGGTAAAATCCAGCTATATTGTAATCACATTTTTGTTGTACGACCGCCCTGAGTGAAACCCGTGAGTGTACGGACCTGTACAGGTGGTACAGTCCCTGCATTTCAGTTTGGGATAGATACATCTATGTATGAACATACCTGTGATAAATAAATTATATTTCAAGTGGTGTTGTTTCCAGAAATTGTTTCTCTTGTATAAGTTATTTGTGTGGCTATTCCAAACATTATTAATGCAATGGTTGTATCTTAGATCTGATAATTAAATTTATAAGTTACTCTCTTCATGGTATCAGAGCCAGATTTCTGACAGCCCCAAAAGAGGTGTAAAAGCTTTGTACTAACAGAGACAAGGAAAGAAGAAGATTAAAAGGGGAGGTCGTACCTTCTACATTGAAGCAGGAGAAGAGGATCGAGCAGGATTGGTCTGCTCAGAGAAAAAGGGAGCAAGGTAGAGTTGGTACGAGTCCGACCATTGAAAGTACTGAGAAAGGTTTTCAGAAGAGGTTGAAACTAAGTAGCAAGATGGCTACAAACCTCAGATATGAGGACAGACTTGATGGTGCCTCCAACTACGTGCAATGGAAGTACAGAATGAAGAATGCCTTTCAAGAGAGCAAAGTATGGGGTATTGTTGAGAAGAAAGCCACAATCCCCACTAATGCTAAAGACAAATATTTACATCATGCTCTAGAAATCAAAGCTCAGAGGATCCTTCTAGATGGAGTGAAGGATCATCTGGTACCAAACATTGGTGAGAAGCAAACAACTCATGAAATGTGGTCACATCTGAAGGGGTTGTTCGAAGCCAAGCATGAGAGCAGAATCATGGCTCTCAAAGAGAGACTTTAGAACACAAAGATGTCTAAAGGGGAAGGCGTTACAGTCTACCTCACCAAAGTGAAACAACTACTAGATGAACTCCTTGCAGTGGGGGTAAAATTGTCCCCAACCGAGATAGTTCGTTCAGCCTTAAGGGGCTTCCCAAAGGAGTGGGATTCCTTCATTGCAGGGGTAGTAGCTAGAGAGAATCTACCAGATTGGGAAAGATTATGGAACGACTGTTGCCAAGAAAAGATCAAGAAAGGCAGAAATGTGAATGAGGAGCAAGAGGAGGAGAATCTCGCTCTCACCTCCAAGAGGCGAGGCAAAGGCAGAAGAGGAACAACATTTAGAGGAGGATCCACAAACGAGAGACCCAAGAAAGACCTCTCACATGTCCAGTGCTATGTGTTTGGAGAATTTGGGCATTTTGTCAGCCAGTGCTGTCAAGCCAAGAAGGGCTATGGTACAAAAGGAAAAAGGAAGGAGGTAGCAGCCTCAACAGAAATCAAGGACAAAGGAAGAAGAGCAGCAGTTGGTTGCCACAGCTCGTGAGTTCTCTAGAATGTTCCGAGATGAATACACTCTGTTTTTGGATGCAGAGGGCAGGACCAGGACAGGATGGTACATAGGCAGTGGTGCCACAAGTCATATGTTAGGTGAAAGACTTGCACTTCAGGAGTTCACAACCCAAGATTCAAGCTTCATGAAGTGTTGTGTGCATTCTAGCATGGTGGCAATCCAAGGAAAAGGGACAATATCATTACAAATAGACTCAAGCAGGATTCTCAGGGTGCCAGAGGTACTTTATGTACCAAGCATGAGAGTTAGTGTGCTCTCAATCTCGGCCTTAAAACATCAAGGCCATGGTGTCAGCTTCTTTGGTTGTGGTTGTAATGTTCCCAAGCCAGGATGCCAGGACATCACGTTTTTCATGTGTTTTTAAACCTTTATTGGTTGTAGCATTTCATCAAACACTTTGCTTACAGTGATCCTTTAGGTTACGCTTAGGGTTATACTGATGGTTTATATGTGTGTTCGCAGCAACAGATAAGAAGATAAAGCAACGAAACATACCTCAACCATATGCAAGATCAACAATATAATAGACAACCCCAAAAATGATTCAGATCTACTCTTTATTCATAATAATAAGAACCTGCTACAATGAGGAGGCCAATCTGGAATGCTCAACAGATGACTCCCATAAACATGATAAGAGCTACTACAAAATGCTCCAATAGAAGACTACAAGCCTCCAAAGGCCGAATATCCAATGAAGACCAATGCAAGAGTAGATATGGGTCGTATGAAGTGCCAAACCCTCAAGCTGGAAGATGCCACGCCCTGCTGGAACCCTGAATAACCTCAACAATTCGGCCCTACTGCCAAAGATGTCCAAATGCTCCGATAAATATGCCAAACAGTAGATCGGCCTAATGCAAGAACAACCCAGGTGCTCAAATCTCCAAGATCCCTCTCAAACTCATGGATCTAGCCTCCCTCTAAGGACTAGTGCACCCCCCTGGATGCCTGAAACCCTAGATAATTCGGCCTACCTCCTAAAGGCCTCCAAATATTCCACAAAACCACTAGAATGATAGATCGGGGCTTGGTTACCTCCCTGGTGAAGTCCCAAGTGAAATGATGAAGATCTGATCTACCAAATGGCTGAAATCACTTTTTGAAGTATGCTCCTTTCCTCCAATTCGTCCCATGCATCCAATAAATCAAATGACACATAAAACTCCACCGGAATGCACTAGATCTAATGGCCACGGCCCTGCAATGAAAACCCAGGTGCTAGAATCTCGAGAAGCCCTGCCAATCACCTACAGTGAACTTCCCTCAATGGATGGTGCGCCCCCCTTGCTGAAAACCCTAGATGGTGCGCCCTCCTTCTCTTCCTGTGCCTGTGGCTGGTGTAGAACCCTCCTTCACTAAGTAGATCCACTCTAGAATGGTGTGGGGGAGTATTGCATCCCCGAGACCAAGCTTGGGACAAGCTAGGTGGAATCTTTCACCACTGAATCGTCCTCTAGGATTTGTTAAGTCAAAACCCCCAATGTTGGGCTCACTAGCTAGAAGCCAGATATCAAAAGATGATCATACATGAATGAATGAATAGAGGCCCTTGCCTTTCCTTTATACTTCCTGCTCACCTTGTCCCTCCAAAGTGACTTTCATTTTATTAATATTTGATTAATTAAATCACTTTAATTAAATAATTAACCTTTTTACCTCTGAAAAGCGCCTTATCTCTCCTTGTGGCTTCCCTGGCCATTGAAAGTCACTTCTGACCATCCTATCCTGTAATGTTGCTCCTCCCGATTCCAATGAGCTATTACACTAAGAGGTTCCTCCAAGTATTGTGCCCAAAATGACCTCTTCAGTGAATTTAATTGACTTATAGCTCAAAATACTCAAAATCATGGAAATCGTCGAAATGCAACGAAACCAAAGTCAATCTGTGCAGAATGGATCATAATGATGTAATAGGATGAGCGATGCAAGTCGGACCCCAAAATACCTCTCAATAATCCTTGTACTTGCTATAACCTCCATCTGGCTACTCTGGTCATCATAACCCTCTATAATGTGATGATGTCCCAAAGTGGGCACATTATAGTGGTGTACACATTCGATCTGTTAGAAACCAAACATCAGGACCACCTATGATGATAGGCATAAGTGAGGACGGCCTATACAAGCTGTGGGGGCAACCTATCTATAATTTCAAAGAGGAAGGAGTGAGTTTTCTATATCATGCTTAAGGGAACAGGAAGCTATCCTCAACAGACCCACATGGTGGGAACGGACTCAACTATAGGAGTGGGGATACTCATATGATCCTTGTACAGATGACAACAGAAATAACCAAGCAGAGTAGATCGAGTATCCAGACTTAGAGAGGATGGGTCTCTCAGATTCAGAGGGAGAGACTCACCATGATGTGGATCATGGCAAGTACTTCCACGCTAGTGTAGCTCGGGCAAGTACTTCCACACTAGGGGTGTCTAGTAGTGTGGAAGAGGCCCAACTTATGTCTAGACAACATTATATTGGTGGAGACCACTCAAGTCAACTTGAGATTAAGTCACAGTCATTGAATGTGACTTAAGTTGTTTCAATACTTGATTAAGTCCCCACCATTACATCAAGATCTTGATAAGAAGATCCAAGGGTCGAGAATGCATGAGAGAAAAGGCTAGGGTTACAAATAACCTAGAAGGCCTCATTTCATCACATCTCAAGTGAAGGCAGGCGACTAAGAGAGAAAGAGCCGCCTCTAAGGAGAATTGATAACAGGGTTAAGTCGAACCAGCACTAAAGGGTTGGGCAGGATCCAGGAGATAAGGAAAGAAGGGCCGAGTAGGGTCAATGACTAGACCAAGTCGGGTCTAGCAAAGCAAGACGAGCAGGCTAAGCAGTGGAAAGGAGGCCGAGCTAGGGCCACCTGGAAGTAAAGCCAGCAAAACTCCCATGAAAAGGAGTCCGTACGAGTGGTACGAATATCGTACGGAACACCAGCTGAGAAAGGAAATCATACCAAGTCTGAAAATAGAAGACACATTCTGTTTATCAGTGTTTTTGCTGAAGATTAAGGTAAAATCCAGCTATATTGTAATCACATTTTTGTTGAACAGCCACCCTGAGTGAAACCCATGAGTGTACGGACCCGTACAGGTGGTACAGTCCCTGCATTTCAGTTTGGGCAAGATACATCTATGTATGCACAGACCTGTGATAAACAAATTGTGTTTCAAGTGGTGTTGTTTCCAGAATTTGTTTCTCATGTATAAGTTCTTTTGTGTGGTTGTTCCAAACATTATTAATGCAATGGTTGTAGCTTAGATCTGATAATTAAATTTATAAGCTATTCTCTACAGAAACAAGCTAACATTGTTGAACATAAAGAAGAAGAAGAATTTTATATTTCCATGACTAACAATAAAGGACTCAGTGGGAACAACACAGCATGGTACATTGATTCAGGGGCATCACAACATTGTATTAATTAGAAAGATTTGTATACTAAGTTTGTAGACAACAAATCCAACTCTGATTATGTTGTCTTGAGTGGCAAGGAAGAATACTGTAAAATTTTCAGACTCCACCCAGTTTCAAGTCTCACTGATTTTTCTCAATGTTTAATGCCCAAAACCCAGTTTTATGACAGCCATAAATACTCAGCATATAAACAAAATTTCAGAACTGATACATGAGGATTTTGAACAGTATTTAATGCAGAAATAAATTTATATCAGCAGCACCATATTCAGAAAATTAAATACACAGAGATTTTTGGTCTAACAGTGACCCTGGAAAAACCCACAAGGGGAAAACCAGTGAGAGAGGGATTTTTATTATTTCAGAGCTCAGAGAAATCTTTTGTTACAGAAGAAACTTTACAGCAAAAATTTCACAAACTTATCTCAGAAAAATTGAGCCAAGTCTCCTTCAGAACAGCCCCAAATCAGCTCCTCGATTTCTGTGTAAGAAATCCGTACCACTTTACGGCTGTCACAACAATTAATATTGTACGGACTGTCTAGAAATTCGTGCCACAATTTCTGGGTTTGCTGTACAGAATTTCCAGCATTAAATGTGCCTCAAAATCTGTGCCAAACTGCCCCAAAATGCATGCTCATCCCCTGTTGTACAGCCTCTTCAAAATTCGTATTGTACGACCTCTTCACTGGTTGTACCTTTTGCCTCGATTTCCGTGTTGTACCTTGCCTTTGAATGCATGCCAATGCTCAGCAGCTTCCTCTCTTCTCTAGCTTGACTCCTCCTCTTCCTCTTGCTCTCAAAAAAATTCGTTCAACTACCCACAATGGGTGCACCCTCCTTACACTAATCAAGTCAATGAGAGGGAAGGTGAAAGGTCATCTAATCCAATGGCTGAGATTAGATAAGATGAGTGGTGGATATTAAATCACTTAACTCACCCACTTTCCCTAAGTTCAAAAAGTCACCTTTTAATTTACATCTCATAAATTAAATGACTAGGGTCCATATTAAACATTTTCCCACCCCTTAGGCACCTAGGTGATGAGAAACACTTGCCTAGGTACTTTTTAATTATTTTAACAAATACAGAGTTGAAGGAAAGAGAAGTGTGCAAGTTCAGATGAAAGGTAAGCAATTGCTATTTAGGGATGTCTATAGTTTGCAAAAAAATCTACTTTCAGTTAGTTGGATTGTGAAGCATAGCCCACACTTAGATGGTGTCTTCAATAGTAATAAATGTTTTATTGTTGACAAAAACAGCAAAAAGAAGATTGCCATGGGTGTGCAAGAACAAGTTTTGTTTCATCTAATGAATGGTGAAGAGAAGTTGATGGTTATAGGAGAGAATCTACCGAGATGAAAAGGTAAGCAGCAAATTCATTATGCTTTATCTGTTGATTTTCATGAAGGGAAGAAAACCCTCCAAGAGGGAAAAGATGAAGCAGTGAAGCATGATGACGCTTCCTAGAAGAAGCAAAAGCAAAAATTTGATATCTTGAACTACCAAAATGTGGAGGAGGTGAGTTCGGTGAGCAAGCTAAGTATTACATCAACGGTGAAAATGTTGAATGTTCATATTCAGGCATCATTGACTCTCATACAACTTGTGAGTCGACGGTCAAACAAAAGGTTGTTGACATGACTTCTTCATCAATCTTGTCGGATACAACTCACTTCCAGTTGTAGACTGAAGACTTCACTTTGAAGTGGGCTACAAATGTCTTGCATGGTCCAAAGATTTTGTTTTTGACATTTGCTTTGGAACAAGCAACTTTATGTAATGTGACCATTATGTGTGGGTCTTAGACAATGTTGCAAATATCTTCAATTTCTCTCTATTTTTCAATTTTTTCCCGAGTTTTTCAGGTTGCCAATTTTTCCATGTTTTTCAGGGGTCCAAGTTTATGCTTGCCAATATTTTATAATATTTTTTTTATATTTCTAATAAATTCTTTATAGACCCTCAGCAATATATTCCCCAAAATGATATTTGCAGCATTGAACTTACAGATATAATGATCATAATTAGACCCATAAATACTTTAGACATGCAATAAAGTCATAATAAATGACTTAGGTAGAGTTTAATAAAGTGAATATAATCATGACTTAACAAATATCGAGTTATTAGCTATGTTGCATTGGTTTTCGGGACGGGGGAAGCATCCACGGGACGGCTAGAGCGCACCCCCAAATTTTTTAGGGGATGGCGGGTTGGGGATGGCAATAATATATATATATATATATATATATATTAAAATTCACCATAAACATTTGTAGTTGCTTCAAGCTTGTAAACATATCAAGCTATACTATACAGTGTTATGCACAGCCCTTACACTTGCCAATTCTGAAAAAGCTTGACCAATTTAAAAAAGGGTCGAGTGACATTTCATTATTGGATGCTAGACAAGAGCAAAATGCATTTTAGCTTTAGGAAACTTAAATGAGAAATGTCTCTATAGCAGTTTTTCTTACTCATATTTCTTGTTAATGACGATTATATTAAAACATAAAAGGTATTCCCTTCTCAATAGGTTTTGCAGATTTTTATGGTTGTGTTGAAAACCACTATAAAACACTTTGGTTCTGTAAAGAGATTAGATTCATATTTCAGATTAAGAATGTGATTGAATAGGAATTTATTCAAACATTTAGTGCCCAATCAAAGTCACTACTATCTGATTGTTTTCACAATGCTTGAGGTTGGGATAGTGGAAGCACTATAATTGAATGACTCCTAAAAACCCATGTACAATATGTAAAAGCTAAGATGACCAGAAAAATGAGAAGAACAAGAACAATAACCATAAGGATCAGCCCTTTGAAATGTTACATTTCTTGTTTTTTTGACATGGAAACTTTGTTTGTTGTAACCTTGTTGTTGAAAATACAATATTTAAATCACCAGAAACCCAAATCAAAACCCATCATACAAAACCCATGTTTTGAGCTACAACTTTTACAACAGATTTAGATTCAATGCAATACAAAAATAATGGATGGGAAAAATGATCTTATTGTCCAATCATCAATTTCCATGATTGTCAAGACTAAAGATATATGCCCTGAATATCCCCAAAATCTGCCCAAAAAAATCCCTGAAATTTGCCTAGAACATCCTTGAAATATGTTCGTAACGTCCCTGAAATCTGTTTGGAACGTCTTGGGGACGGCCAACAAGTCCCTGAGTCCCCAATGAAGTCCCCGGCAATTTGAGTAAGTTTCCTAAGGGTCCCCAAGTCCCCGGTACGCGGGAACGGCGAGTACGCGAGTTTTTTGGGGGGGGACAGGTCCCCGTGCAACATAGGTTATTAGATGATTAAGTATTTGGGAGTTATGTAATGTACTCCTTCCTACCTTACTATGTATTGGGAGATTGCATCATTGAATAATCAAGTAATCATGCAATTATTATCTCTCTCATCTTTGTATGTGTATTTCCTGTCTATGTTCTTGCGTGTAAATCTAACATATATGATCCCAACAATGCATGTGCCAATATGACCCCAAAAAAGTGATGGGCTCGAGTTCCTAACATGACATTATGGATAGTGCTGGAAAAACTGACAAGGTTGGGAAAAGGAGAAATGGCAGCAAGCCTTTCTAGGAAATGTAAGATCGATATTTCTAGAAAGCGTTTGAGTGACAGGATCCTCTATTAAAGCAATAGCGTCTTAGGGTTTTCTAAATAACCAAGTAAATTTCTAAGAGCATTTTAGCCTAGAGAAGAGGAAAGAGTTATTTCGCGGGTTTTTAGTAACATGTAGGAACCCTTACATCTTAACAATAAAGAAACAATTGGACAATTAATTAGTATTTACAAGAAAGGACAAAAAGATAAAGAAAAGATGATATATTATTATTTCAAGGGACCAAAAAGGGACTGAAATTATGACAAGAATACATAAAGCAAGAAGGTATATATGCCGATTGGGTTTAGCTCGGGTGGTTGGGACTCGAGAGGAATGATTATTATCCTCCCAACCCAAGTTCAATTCCCACAAGTGAGATGTTGAGCTCTTAACAAGTATATTGTTTTAATGGCTTCAAGCCCTGCTGTTGATCGGCCTTGTGCCTTGAAGATTCTAGGGTTTATCCTGGGCACCATCCTCGAAATGAGGGGAAGTACTTGGGGGTTTTCCGCAAGCAATGTAACCTAGAAAAAAAAAAGCAAGGAGGTATATACAAGGACCCCTACCTACTCTAAACCTAAATCTAAGATTTAAAATAGCCAAAAAGGTCTGCGTAAGAAAAGATCTCCAACAGTGACTAGGGCCATGTAAACCAATAGTTGGTTCTCATGACCTTCAAGCCAAAACAAGGGTCTCTCGAGTATGAAAGGTGATAAAGTATCCATATTCTCTCATAAAAGACACTTCTTGGAATCCAATAAATGGAGATTCCATCTCCTTACGACAAGGCATGGTTCTTTTCAAATCTCGTTCAGTAGAAAACCCAAATATTGTGGGAATAAGACTTTGGCTAGAAAAGATGTGTATTTTAAAGCTCTCGGACTTTGTGGTATGGGAACAAAATACACTCACTTACTAACAAGAAGCTAATGGAAAATTATTTAAGAGTTGGTAAGCATTTCAAAGAATCTCAACCCCCAATTAACCCTACTTTATAAATCGGTGCACTGCCAGAAGAACCTAACAAAAGTTAGAGAAAACTCCTTGATTTAGGAATGGCTAAACAAATTAGCTAAGTATACATCCAGGGAAACCTTCTCTAGGTTACTAAGGAAAGGACTAGCCCTTGAAGTACTTGACATCAGATGGGACCAATGTTGCCTATTGTTTTGAGCTTCTACAATTAATGTTTTCTAGTAGCATTTGGCTCACAAAAAACTCTTAACAATAAAGAATCTATTGTAGAGAATAATTCAGGGGTTGTCATGATGTGCACTCTACTTGTGGGATGAGGAATCCATACCCCAATTGTTTGCAAAATGTCCAGTAATTAGGAATCGTTGGCATTGGATCCTAGTGGAAGCAAGACTAGCAAGATGGATAACTATAAGCTTCGTTCAAAACGCGTTTGACAAGAGGGGAAGTTTTCCTTCCCCTTTCAAGGGAAACCATTACTACTTAGGCCTCGAGAACTTATCCCTAGATTTGGATAACGACATATCTAGAATAAAAATAAACAAAATGATTTTTGAGGATTGAAAGGTAAATATAGGCAAAGAAGTGGGAAAAATAAAGGTGCAAACCACTAAAATTGCTAAAAGATTGTTACACCTTATCTGAGGGTACATAGGTTTTACTCGCCAAATAAAGAGATTGGATTACCAAGTGGGCATTGAAGGGATGGCTAACAAGCAATGATTACCCTTCCAAAGAAGATGAAACATAAGAAGGCAAACTAGATGAGCACACTCTCTAACTTTGATGGGACAACAAGAGGAAATTTGAGGTGAACCACAGTGAGGGTATTGTTCAAAACTCGAAATGGGAACTAGTGTTTCAATTCATTTAGGAATAGGAAACTTTACCAAAAAAATTGTCAAAAGACATACCCTCTACAAAGGAATGGATCTACCCCTATAAGTGGTAAGTCAAAAGCTAATATGTATAGAAGATTCAAAACTCATTTTAGATATTGACAAGGGAAAAGCAAATCCCTAAAATGTTAATTTGCAAAGCTTGAGTGTATTAGCCATTCATTTGGCCAAGTTATTCCGAAGAACTGATGTTCTATATGTCCTATATAATAGGAATAATGAAGCGAATCGTCTAGCAAATTTCAGCACAAATTTGAGGATTGGTGAAATTAAATCATTAAGACTAGAAAATATGGCTCAATACGTAGGTGCATGCACCAATAATCTTGCAAACCAAAATGTAAAGAAATGAATTCTCCTCTAGAAGGAAATTCAAAAGCAGAAGAACTAGGTGGAATGATCATTGAGAGGATTTTTAAGGAGCTTAGGAGCATATGACACAAGGAACTCGCAAAAAGATTGAAGGTGATAAAATGTATAGAGAAATTGGAAGCACGATTAGGAGTTTACAAGCAAAGGCTCCACGAAGTACAATGGAAAAGAGAGTTATTGGAAGAAAGAGTGGAAGGCGGAATTGACATGGGATAACTTCTCAATAAATTCAAGGAATTGCAACAACTCATGGAGATCATCTAACAATGAGTAGTCAGCCAAACACAAAGAGTGGAAGCAGGGATGAAAGCTTGGACAACTAGAAGAGAGGCAATGGGTATAGATTGAGCAACTCACACGACAAGCCCACATCATTAGAGTTTTCTTCCAATTATGCCCAAAATTACATAAGGTATCTTGGAAAAATTGTCTTTAATAATAACTTGTCACGCACAAAGAATTTTGCTCTGAGATTTTGATATTGTACTATCGTTGTTCTAAATCACAAGTCTCCCTATGACACCAAGATTTTTGAGGCAAAGTGTGATAGTCATAGATCTTGTAATTGGATTTAGAATGATCAAACATTTTGGAATTACTCATACAAGCACTTGCAAATAGTGTAAGCCCAACACTTATGTTGGGGTTGGGTAAAGTTTATTTTAAAATTCCTTTTTTGTTCCTATTAAAAATAAAAAGAAAAGAATTCTAAAAGTTATAAAACTATGATCCTCGTCTCTAAAAAAAGGAAGTGAATCAAACTCTTTAATTAAAAAAGACACAGTAATATCTCCCTATCATCTCATAATAGACGAGGCATTTAAAATAAAGGTTTCTTTGCCTCTCCCTCCAACAAGCAAAGTTTGCATAGTCACTAATCTTCACAAGCATGGTATTTTGCCTCTAGAGTCTAGAGTCTACTCTGAGTTGGTAAGAACAAACTCTGGCCTGTCCTAACCAAAACCTCAAACTGTGAGAATGATTATGTATAATATATCTAGAAGAAATATCGCCATTCAAAATTTGAAGAAAATGTATATGGAAAGCATGTCTCAAGCTAGATGGCTTAGACAGTGAGATCCAAACTACTTGGATATGATCCCAATAGATATCAACACAGATGGTTTCACTGATCTCTTTTTAGTCACTTGCAGGTTAGGAAGAAGAAAAGTGCAAACTGCAGCCTAACAAAATGTTATTGTGAATCAACTCACTTGAGAAGAAAAAGGAGGTTTAATTCTAGTATAGTCAATTCTCAGATCTGGGAAACCTGTAGGCATCATTTCAGTTGTGCCTGATGACTGATTTGCTGTTTAATGCAACTAATCAAAACTGCGTTAGGAATCATTTTGAATGTTGATTATCATACAGTTAAAAGTAGAAATCATTTTGAATGTTGGTTGTCATGCAGTTAATAGTAAAAACACATTGCCGTGCCTTCTTACAAGAAGTGTTGTCTATTGCAACCAAGAAAACATGACATAAGGATCGTTTTGGATAATTAAGATATATTGATGGATGTGCACTGTGCAGTCGATAGTAAATTTTGCATTGTTTCTTCCTATCTGACTGCATTCAGCAAATTTTTTCCAAAAATTTCAAAATTTTCCAAATGTAAAAGAAATCCAATTAAATTTGCCAGATTTAGCAAATTTAATCACCCTGAACCAAATTGAATTCCAATTTTTTTGCAAATTTCAAATATTAGATGAAAATTTAAACAAAAAGTAATTTAAAAAGTCAATTAGGAGAGCCTATGTCAAATATTTGGCAAAGTTTGACATGTTTTTATCAAATTTGAAGTTCTAAAACAATAATAATAATTGTATTTGTTTTATATTCGGATATATTAAATTATAAAAAATGTTTATTTCTTTTTTTCAAACTTAATGATTACTTTTATTGGACTTTTTTACACTATTTTCCCTCAAATTTATATTCCCTGACATTGAACTCAAATCGGAACTATGTAACCTAGATTTCTTCTTCCAAGGGCTCTTATTCTTGTTGTAAATCTCCCCAAACATGAACGAAAAAGATTGTCAATGCTTGCTTAAAGTAGAAAAGGTAATCCATGTGAAACGTTGGAGCCTCTAGTCTCATAGAATTGATCGACAAAAAAAATCAGAAGTTTGTATTCCATCTACAGTAGGTTTTGGTCGTTTGCTATATTTGCTTAAAGGTAACTGCAGGTTTACTTGAGCAATAGCCATAACGTACAAGCATCAAGTCCATAACGCTTTACAGATTCACTTGCTTAAATGCACCATGCTCGAGATAAATCATAATTGACAAGTTGTTCATTTGCGTAGGATGACAGTTTCAAGCTATCACTACATCATGATTAATGATATGAATATCTATGACCAATTTGCATACAATGGTAAAATAAGGTATGCTCCAAAAAAAATTGAAAAGTCAAATCGGGGCAACAATCTTTTAAGCATAAGCTCAACTAAAATTGAACAAGTTCTATGATTTGAAATGTCCCTTCCATGAGCTGTTTCAAATCCAGCCATTCATTTTTTGCTTGTTTTGATCTATTATGCAAAAATTTACTTTACCCTGATTAACTGGTGATATTTGCCAGTATAGAGAATCGAAGAGTTTCGGGTCTATGTAAAATATAGACACGCACAGAGTGAGAAATAACCAAATAAAGTACAGCTGGAATTACAGAGAGAGTTACATACTAGATTGACCGGTCTTTGGCTTCCAAATAACTTCAAGGGTGGCTTTCTCCGGGTTTTCGTTCCTGCCCGATGATGGCTTAGGGCCGTAAACACCGGCGAGCACAATGGTGTTGTCTGCATAGAATTGCAGCATTATTTTCCCAATGTATTATTTGTCTCGAGCAGAGGAATGACAGGCACAATATTAGATTTAATAAAATCCTTGAAACTCTAACCATTAGCTTAACATTTTTTTGCAGTTAAAACAAAGTTGAGATTTATTATAACCTTGAGACCACCTAGCGGATCCATGGGCTCTGTGCAGTAGGCCTCTTGAACAAGCTAAAGATCTCAGCTGGTTGGGGAAACGTCCGTCTGGCCTTGAAGTTTCTGTGCCCGTTGCCATGGCCATGTCTTCTCTGCAACCGAGGTTCTTTCCAGGGAATTTATAAACGGGTTTAACAAACAGTAGGGTTTTAGCTATAGTTTAAAGAATGCTACGTTTTTAACGTTATGGTAATAACTACAAAATGTCAGCCTGTTGTTAGGTTTTCTTTGGGAGGCAACCACAAGGCAAGTCCCGTGTAGCGCCCCCACTGAGATCAGGACTATAAAATTACCTATGCTTTCACCTTTTATTATATCCTTGCTCGCATGGAAATAAAGTTACCTCGGCGATATTAAACCTACCGTACCTCCATGCAATATATTTAAAATCAAATCTTCTAAAAAGGTTATATTTTTTATATTTAATTTAATAGAGTTTTTCTAGACATTGATTAGCTATTTTGTTGTTGACGTCCACGCTTTGATTTGGATCTCCCACTATGGCAACGGGGTGACGTTCTTTGATGGCTAAGCTGGTGTACAAAGTTGCTTTAGGATTTGGTGCAGGTTTAACTCTGAGGTTTAAACTGCATGGTTGATTGTGATTATGTGTGGAGTATTATTTTCAACAATGTTGTTGCTAGTTGTCATAGGGGCTAGTAGACTCTATCGACTAGACCCATAAGTCGATTACAGAAGTCGGATAGAGGAGTCGATCGAACAAACAGTTAGAATCAATTAACTAAATAGTTAAGAACTATAACCGACAAGTAATTGTATGACATGTTTGTGAGAGAGAGACTATGTAATATAGAGAAAAGAAGGTTATTTTACACATATAATAAAAGTGTATTTGATGGTTCTCTCATTACTTGTGTATGTTTCCATGCATATCTATGTGTGCTTGTATATAATGTTGTAACATATGTTGCTCTATGTAAAGAACTATTGGTAACCTTTCGTACTTTCCCTCATACTACAACATTGGTTCCGTTGTCGATAGTTCTGAACTCAGGCATGTATAAAATAAAAAGCAGATGGATGTTAAGCTTGGAAGACATGCATGAATGGTGAGAGCACAAAATTAATAATTACAGCAAAAATTACGCAAGGAGGAATCGGTTGACGTTAGTGGAAGCATGTACGTAGTTCTTCTCATAAACACACGAACGATTCCTAGAAGTTATTCCTGAAGCACTATTCGAATATCGCAATCAACGGCCTAATGCGCAAACTCACTCTAGATGAAGAATTGATGCACAAATTAATAAACAAAGGAAAAATAAACTTGAACGAGTGGTTTGAAAGAATAGTACATGATTATATCGAAGAACAAGCAATCGAAAATAGATCGTCGATCAAAATTGTAAAACACAAATTTTACATCGACTTGCACGACGGTTTCCTTTGAACCATCTCGTCTTTGCTTCATAATTTTTTGTTAGACAAGGGAGTCAGAGACATTGTTGAATATTGGCCCCTCTTGGCCAATCCTCCTCCAAACTCAAATTGGCAAGAAAAGTAAGAAGAATGGGAAGAATTCCTCGAAGTCAATTGCAAAGATACAAGAGAAGCATGGAACTATTTTTTGAAGAAATGAGAACAACAAGAATGAGCAACACCACTGACTTCTAGTAAGTCAGACCAGCGATGGGGGATTGGATAATCTGTGAGATGATAGATGTCGAAGTCTATAGCACCAAAGTCAAAAATGTATGAAGTCGGGAGGAAGATAACTGAAACAAGAGATGAAATGGATTCAAGAGGGAAGTTTGCATGGAGAATGCAAGTCTATAAACCCTCATCTAACATTCAAATATTGGAGCAGGACAAAAGGAAAAAGAGGCGAGAAGAGTTATGAAACAAAAGGGATACCAAAAGTTCACTTCAAAAACCTGCCCAGGCGTGACAATGCACTAGAGCATCCCTAGAAAGCGTCTCGAAGGCAAGCTCCTGGGAGGAATACAAGCTTGCAAGTGAGTGTGGCAGTCGGTGGTGCCCAACAAGCAATCGACAAAGTCAACAATATGGATATTGATGATTCGGGACTTGCGATTTGACATTCTCCCGCAAGAAGTCCTAGCTCGCGCATTACAAACCTACTCCGTCAGAGACTTCATGTGGATACTCAATCCTTGAAGGTATGGTGTCGAACTCATAATGATGGTCATATGGGAGATACACTTCTAATCAAAGCGTAAGAGAATACTCAAAATCGACCAGAGAATATACTCCTCCACATAAGAGATCTCATGAACTCCGCTCCCCTGCCAAATTTACTTCTTGAAGATTCTAAATCGATAGACAGTGAAAACGAATCGACGCAACCTTTGAGAAGATGATTCATAGAATATATAGATAAAGGTTGTCAAACATATGATATAATCCCAAGCAGAGAACAAACACAATTAGTGATAGGATATTGTTCGATCGAAGACCAACGACGAATCATATTAGTTGAGTCGAACACTTAGATTTCGACTCCCTGAAGTAAAACATTGTCGACTTCTAATAAAAATCTTCCAATAGTTCCAATTCTGAAAAACCCTAAGAAAATTGCAATGGGCCTCAGCCATATTCCGATTTACGAGGGCGATGAAGATCCCAAACAACAATGGTTTGTTTCTGAAAATTTTTGGGATGCAGCCGACATTCCCAACGAAGACAAGCATATGGCACAATTTGGTGTCGCACTTCGAGCTAGGGCCCTCACATGGTTCATGAATTTCACAAATAATCAACAACAATCGAAAGCAGAGACAAAGTCTCGCGTTCTTTAAGACACGAGATGTAAGCCACTTGGCAAGGCAAAAATTGAAAGAGATTAGACCAAGTTTGGGTGAAATCGTCCGAGAATATGATAAAAGATTCAAAGACACGCTAAGTCAAATTCCTTATGTAATAGAAGAAAGATTACTTGTACAATGGTATGTGGCAAGAGTGTTACAAAAAACTCGAGCACCATTACGAATGTGAGACATTCAGTGGTGCGAGGAGGCATTGAAGAAAGCTCAACGCGTAGAGATGGATGTTGAAGGAGCGTCGACTTCGTCGACAATCAAGAAAAGACTAGAAGAAAAACTCTCATAATTACAACAATCCATAAAAAACATGTCCATTTCACAAAATGAACTATGGTGCACCATTTGCTCCAGTGAAGGACATACAAAAGACTATTGTAATTCAGCGACACACTGGATCCAGCAGTCCGACACATCCAAATTGAAACATTGTGCGATATCTGTGAGAGTGCAATAAATCACACAACGAGGGACTACCCACATAATTTAAGGGACGCCCAGCCAAAATGGTGTCATATATGTGAGGAAAATAACCATTCTACATAAGAATGTCGATTAAATGGAAAAAATAAAATGAATATCCATTTGGTATATCACATGCAAACGGTCAACCAGAATGTCGACCAAGGGAATGGAAATGGATACATAGGTTGAGGTCACGGGGGTATCAAGGAAGAGGTGGATACAAAGGAGGAAGAGCACAAATAGGCAAAGAACATGGTCGAGGTTGTTATTATTGCTTTAATTATTGGAAGGATGACCACATAAGTCTTGATTGCCCCATAAAAGACAACATTGATCTCAAGTTCTGTAATATATGTGGAGTCGGTGACCACTCACTTGAAGATTGTCCAATTGTATTGGAGAAAGTGATTAACAAGAGAAACGTGAACCTATAGCATATAGTGCCCAAGCAAAACATTCTAAATTCCAAAAATCTCCACGTAGTAACACGATTAGGTGTGGATGAAGACATCTATCAAGATCCGCCAGCCCGACAAAGGGGATACCAAAATACATATCCCAACCCTAAACATGAGGAAAAACTAAAGCGAGAAGCAATGAAGTTCTTTAAGAATATTGACCAAGACAGGTTAAACAAAAACAAGGGAGGGCAATTAAGCATTCTAGACACTTCTCTAGAATAATTTATCCAACTATTAAAAGAAAAGCAGTGAGTGGGTCGGTTGCCTCATCGATTTACTGAACATCCTAAGAGAATACAGAGATGATCAAAGACCAATTAAAAATCTTCGACAGTTGTCACAGGAGAGTCATACAAATGACTTCGACCCACAAGTCGACCTAGAAATCAATGGTCACATGATTAAGCAAGTTGTTGTCGATTTTGGCTCACAAGTAAATATCCTCCCTAGAGAAGCATGGTTTTGACTTTGGAAACCCCTGCGAGTTCCAAGAATGAACTTCTTAAAGCTAGTGAATCAAAGGTTCATTAAACCAATTGGCATACTCAAAAGTGTCATAACTTCCATAATGGGAATCCCAACAAGAGTCAACTTTGAAGTCATTAACATGGTTGAAGGCATCCCAACATATCTTGCATTAGTCGGAAGACCATGGAGTCGAAATATGAAGGCGACAATATCACTTTAAAGGGGCAGGATTAAACTAAAAGGTAACAACAGGAAGAACATCATACCCTTGGACCCAAAAGAAGGAAAACCTTGGATCGAAACATGAGATGAAGCCCAGGAGGCTCGAGATCTGTACCAAGTAATGAATGAACAAAAAGACAGTGTCAATCTAAACATTGAAGGAGAAACCTTAGTCAGATCACCATTTTCAATAAGGAAGAACTCAGATACTGAACTTTACAATTGGAAAATGGAGAATTATGAATCCCAAGCTAAGGAGTGTTGGTCTATAGAGGCGATCCCAATAAAACAATTGAGAACATGCTTCTCAGTACAAGCAATCCCTGTCGTGCTAGAGAAAAAGCTAAAATAAACACCAACACTCATTCTGACCAAAACACAAATGAGATCTCCCCCACGGTTTAGTGAAAGAAATTCCTCAATGACCCATATCGACAAAGTATCTAAATCAGCCGGAGAACAGGGGAGGGTGCAAATTTTAGTAGAATCTTTCATCGGCCAACAGCCTGATGGTGGGAAACCCATGCACCACGACTGCAAACGTGGAACACCGCTACCTTATATTTTGTAGAAATGTTTGGTGGAAAAAAACTTGTCCACGCAAGTCGACATCCCGACTTTCAAACCGAGGTTCTACCCAGTCGCCCGTAATCACCAATGTGAGAATGAATGGAGAAGAGTAGGATACATTGATGAAAGGGTATGGCCACACATGTTCCCGAATACACTAGATGACATACCACATAAGTGGTATAAAATTGAAGAAGCATGTAGCCACACGTTCAACTATAATGAAATTAAAGAAAACTTTATCAAGGATTTTGAATTCATCCAAGAGGAGGCGCATTTGTGAGAGGCCGCAAAAGAAATAAAAAAGAAATCTCAAAAAATCAAATCCCGAAGAAATACAAAAGAGAAGCAAAGCCAAAGTCGACATAGGGTCGACATCGACTTGCAATTTTGTGTCGACACAAAATCAAGACAACATAACAACTCGTCGAATAGACATGGAAAACATAAGTTTTATGGGACAAAGTTTTCAATGGAAGAGAAGTCACCCTGGAGTAAACAATCATGTAAAGAAAATTTATTCAGTATCCAAGGAAGATGTCGGGAGGCCTCTTAGGCCCTTGCAATAGTCATCACATATCATCATACATAAGATATTAACTAAATATATATGTAATAAAGGGATAAATGCATAAACGAATGATTAGTTGGAGTGGGTACAACCACTCCAACCATTTATCCTATGTATATATACTCACGGAGATGGAATAGAAAGGTGGTTGGTTAACCTTCCAAACAATACTCCTTGAGTATGTGCATGTGTTCTTGGCGTTATCTCTCCAATGTAGTCTCTTCCTTGAATGAGTGTAATCTAGAAGATTACAACAACGACGCCATTGCATCCTTCATTCGGTTGGGTGAAAGTGTTGGAGTTACTTCACACACACCTAAGATTTATTTTTCCTAAGGTTTTTCCTTGTTTATTAGTCACTATTCAGTCTCCTATATTTTGGGAAGAATATTCCTCTAGGGAAAATATTCTCTTCAGTTTTCACTTCAGTTGAGTGCAGTCTAGATGCTACATTGGGATTATCACCATGTAGCATTGGGATCATCACCATCTAATGCGCATTGTCCTTGGGATCATCACCATCTAATGCGCATTGTCCTTGGTATCATCACCAGACTAGCGCATTACTCATGATTCCTTAATATCCTCCTCACTTCACTCTGTTTCAGTCGGTTAACTGAAGATCGATAGACTAGTTAACTCAAACTAGGTGGCAGTTCACTCTCGTAAATGCCTAAGAGACTAGACTAGGTGGCATTTTACTCCCGTAATTGTTGGTGTGTGTCCAAATCACTCTAGACCACCACTACGGCGCATTAGTTACTCATGTATCCTATATCTATTGTAAATTATTCACTCTTTGAGTGTGGGATGCGGTTAATGACTCCCTTGCTTCTTCTTTCTCAATTTCTCTCTGCAAATGTGTGTGGTATTTTCTAGCTAGATCTGTTATGTGCAGGTTCAACACATTTACATGGTATCAGAGCCGACGAACTACTAAGCAAAAGCTACACCAAATTATTTTTGCAGGTACTAAAGATTGAAGAACGCAACAAAGATGGATTATTCAACGAAAATACTTCTCATGCCTCATAACTATTTGGAATGGAAGCCAAAAATTGTGCTTCAACTCAGATGCAGATGCTTGTACCAAATAACTATGGCAACGGAAGTAGAGCTTGATTCCGTCGATGAGAAAAATGATTTTCTCAATAGACAAGATATGGCCATAGGATATATCTGCATGTATGTTTCTCCCAAACTTTTCCATCAAGTATATGAAGAATCACAAGAATCAACTCCAAATGAATTATGGACCATATTGGAGGTTCTATTTGGGAATAAAGAAGATTGTGGAGATTTCATGCAGAAGGTTGAACAAATAGAGCCAGAAGAGAAGCCATCAGAAGATCAAACATTTTATTCTAAAGAGTCTTCTACACAAGTATTTGCACAAATTTGTATTCCATTAATTGAAGATGATGTCTACTCCATTTCATATTTGTTTTCTGAATTTTATGTGGAATATATATGGCATGCATCCCAGGGTTCACATGCAGACACTTTTCCATGCGCAATGCATGCATCTCATGCGACAAAAAGGGAGTTGCGCACATCAGACTCAATTATGATATTTTCTTAGCACGATTTGCAGAAAAAAAATTGAATATTTGAATTCCTCTAAGGAAAATGTCCAATTTAAAAAAAAAAACGTCTGAAACGGAGTCCGGGAAGTGAAGTTATGATCATTTTAAAATCAACAAAATTTCGGCATTTTTCCGAAAACCGCCGCACAGTTTTCAAAGTTTCATCCAAACTTTATTGGATCTTCTTCATTACAAGAAGAGAAAGTTGATATGTGTGGACATCTCAATGGTGCATCTACTTCATCATATCCATGCAAACGTCTACATCTTCAACAAAATCTTCAACGAGCACAACCTTGCACAGTTGCGAGGTCTTCTTGGAGTGAAGGACACGGTTGCTTGGCAACTACT
>JASDQU010102811.1:82886-146855 GCA_032191745.1 Picea mariana
GGGGGGGGGGGGGTGTTTCCCATGATGTTTTCCCTCTTTCCTCGTTTATTTCAGTGTATCTTTTGTATTTGGGTAACTAACATGCCCTTGTTGTCGGGACCCATTCTTTATTTTCACCATAGTGATGTTCAAGGGGGGTGTTGGAGTTACTTCACACACACCTAGGATTTATTTTTCCTAAGGTTTTTTCTTGTTTATTAGTCATTATTCAGTCTAATATATTTTTGGAAGAATATTCCTCTAAGGAGAATATTCTCTTCAATTTTCACTTCAGTTTGATCAGTTGAGTGGAGTCTAGATGCTACATTGGGATTATCACCATGCAGCATTGGGATCATCACCAGCTAATGTGCATTGTCCTTGGGATCATCACCAGACTAGCACATTACTCATGATTCCCTAATATCCTCCTCACTTCACTATGTTTTAGTCAGTGAACTAAAGATTGATAGACCAGTTAACTCAGACTAGGTGGCACTTCACTCTCGTAACTACCTGAGAGACTAGACTAGGTGGCACTTCACTCTCATAACTACCTGAGAGACTAGACTAGGTGGCATTTTACTCCCGTAACTGTTGGTGTGTGTCCAGATCACTCTAGACCACCACTATGGCACATTAGTTACTCATGTATCCTATATATATTGTAAATTATTAACTCTTTGAGTGTGGAATACAGTTAATGAAAATTCTTCCATTCTTTCTCTCTTGCTTCTTCTTTCTCAATTTCTCTCTGCAAATGTGTGTGGTATTTTCTAGCTAGATATATTATGTGCAGGTTCAACACATTTATAGACAGTAGCAGCGGATGGGGGTGGTTTGAACCTGAAGAAGATGGAAAGATAAGAAGAGATCGATTGTTTCTCTCTTGTGGATGTTGGATGCTCGTTGATCGTTGCTCGATTGAAGAAATTACGTGACAAACTGCTCAAGAAATTTTCTCATGAATTATGATATCGTGTAAGAGATGTTCTTGATTGTTTGTGATCCACCACTTCCTGGTAATGTTGTGTCAAAGATTTTTCATTAGTTCGTGCAAAATGTGCAGGCACGTTGGCTGCAGACAACACCATGCAAATTGAAGAACCAATCGAATTAATGGAAATGGATAAGCATATAACACTGAATCTGAGATTATAAATAAATGCCCATCAACTCTTCAAAAGAAAAGGCCATGTTGTGCATGCGATAAATCAGATGAAGAGGTCTGCTCTTGTTGATGCTACGTAATTAAAATGATCAATCGACCCATCCATTTTTTATTATGTAAGAATCCTATTATTGGTCGTGTAGAATTCATATCCAGGGTATATCAAGGAATTGACCACCCAAGACAGTGAGAAGTTGAGTGTGCTAAGGCTTGTTGGCCGAATAAAGTTGGAATTTGTTAATATTGAGAGATGTCGAGATGTGGAGACATCAATAAGGTCATGATGGTGTTGGTGTTTTTGTTTTTACTATGAGAACCAGTGAAAAACTAGTGGAGAATAGACTGACTCACTAGAGTAGTAGACAGTGGCATAGAATCGATTGGATCTTTGTCTATGAAGAATGACCAACCGTTGGGCAAATAAGAAGAATGAAATGCCTACTATGTTGCACGAGAAAGTGGACATCCGATCGAAGCCACACATGGAAGACGTTCACATTTGCATGGACAAAGTAGCGTGATCTTTGTTATTATGCACGTTATTGGAAACCCTAGATGCCCCGAGGTCAATGTTGATGGAAAATCGACTAATTCAAGCCCTAGTCGACTCAACCGACTAAAGAATTCCAACCCAGTGAAAGCCTAGTTGAGGGAGTTGACTGAAGAGGATCGACCAAGTTATGTTGTGTATTATTCTCGAGCGACTGCCACCCATATGCAAAGCCATCAATCTGATAACCATGTGAGGCAAAGAGGCAAAGAAAATGTTGATCTGACAAGAGAAACAGAAGAAGTCAATTTTACACACTCAAAGTGTCTATAGGAGATATCCTCGACTCTTGTCACCAAAATTTATTCGATTTCATGCTAAGTCCAAAAATGGAATTTATGCTCGTGTTTGCTTCTGCAATCGTTATGTGGGCATTTCTTGGCAGGTCGACTCAACCAGTGCTAATATAAAAGAAGTTGACAGGAGGAGATTGATTGCACATGCAAAGTAGGGGTTGACTATGAAATAAAATTGTTGGTCGACCTCCTCGACTTGGGTGAACTGGTAGACTTGGCTAGCTAGAGAAAGCTCCAATTGCTCAACTACCAAGAGTACCAGTGAATCTAGCCATAAATGCTTCTATGGGATCGAACCTTCCACTTTATGAGACTGATTGATTTCCACAGTTTGGGATACGAATTCAAATATGCAATAGTTTGGGATTCAAAGCTAAATAGTTTCTACCTTATCTGTCATCTGTTGGTTAATACGAATAGCTAGTCATCTGGTTAATACGATCAGATCGGATAAGAAGGAGAACACATTTAAACAAATACGATAGATTTATATCTCCCCCTCTAGATCCAGGGAAGTGGCTTCGCACCTCATCCTCCCTATGCTCAAATTAGTGATAAATCCCTTGTCCTCTACTTTTAACAAGCAAGCAATAAATTACTCTGTCTTTTTTGTTTCCTCGAGGAGAGAAGACCAAACCATAACCTGCGAGCTTAGATCGGACAGCTTCTGACGAGTGTGATTAAACGGACCTACCTCCTTCTCAGTTATTTTTATCATAAGTTATTTTTTTCCAATTTACAAAGAAGGTTCATTAATTTAAAATGTTTGGATAAAACATCAGGGCTTCCCGATTCAAGAGATTTTACAACATCACAAGCATTTGGACTTCGACTTATGTAGATGGGACTTGAACAGTGCAGCGTTTTGAATTCAACAAGAAGTGATTGAAATTGTTCTTCGTTGGACTTGGAGCATCAAACCCAACTCTATTTGGAGTGTAGATAGTTTAAAGAAGTCTCAATCTACTATTACCAGTGTGCAAAAACCCATGTGCCTACATCACAACAAAAAAATCGAGGGAGCAAAGCAAAGCTAACGGTGTTGGCCTATTGGGAGAGACCACAAAAAGGGAGACTTGGCGGTAAAAGGATTAAGTGGCTGGCAATGGTTAAGAAACTGCTTGTACTTGGGTGTTGGTTGGCTCCGACTGCTCCTCACAATATGTGTTGTCAATTCATTGTTGATAACACCATCGACATAAATAATGATTTTAGTTATTATAATGCTTATATCTAGAAGTCGAGGATAAAGCTTAGACTACCATCACCCATTCATCCGATGCTTGATCGATTCAATATACATATTGAAACACTTAAGAAATGGAAACCGTAAAAGTGGATAAAAGTGTCTACTTCGATTTCCATGGGGGGATCGACTCGACTATGGGAAAGAGAAATGCGTCAACTATGTTTGATGAACGTTGATTGATGTCGTCAAACTACACAATGTGCTAGGTTGAGTTGGGATTTCCCTCGAATGGATCTGCAGAGAGATTCCCATCTCCTTCAATTGACAAAATGAAGATAAACAAGGGTGAGCTCATGAAGAAATATGAATATAAATTGTGGAAGGTTGTCGATCAATTCGTGTAATTAATCTGTTATCCATTTTTAAAGAAATGAAAGCACAAAGAGTTGGAGGACGATAGCAACAACAAGCATGAAGTGGACCCCTTGGAGTATTTCCAAGAGGAAGAAATAGACAATGATGATGGTGACATTATCATCGACGAAGTTTCTGAATTTGAAGAGGACAATATGGTTGATGAGGTGCTCATGTATACATTCAATCAACTTATACAAGAATAAAGAAACCCATCTCTCATAAACAGTCGACTATGGGTCCACTACTTATGATCAATTCAAGCATTAATTGGGTCTTCCAATATGAGGAGAAGGTAGGGCTATATATGCATTGAGCTCATTTGACAAGCGACCATATATGCATTATTTTGAAGTATTGCTTGTAGGAGTAAAGTCGATACAACAAGGGCAGTCGACGACTAGAAATGAATGTAGCGTAATTGACCAGAAAATAAGTATGGATGATTAACTTCAATTTTAAATTCTTTCAGGTCGATATGATATGGAGTCATTATAAAACATGTTATGTGGAGTTTATTGTACTATGAGAAGGATAATTTATAGTTGATTATGTAGTCTGAGTCTAGTCAAGTTTAGTCAAAGTCAAAAAAAAAGTAAAAATGATGAGAAATATATATGTTGTTGAGTGAATTGAATGTACATCACTCGATTGAGTCAAGTGTACAATTGAGTTAATCTAGTAAAAAATGGAGTCAACAGTGGGAAGGGGTTAAACATGTGTCTTCAAAGGCAAGCGATCCCCTCCAACTGTGTAATGTAAGTCAGTCCTTAGCCAATGAGATCGGTTTCTCACTGACATCAGTCGATACCCAGTCAATGACATGAATTCAAGCCCTGCGCATGCAACATTTTTTGTATTTTACTAATAGTTAGAGAGTCATAGTTGAATCGTAGAATAATTGTCCTTCATGAAAATGGAAATTGCATACACAAGGATCTGAAAACCTAAAGAAGCATAGCCATGATTGATAGCATCAATAGAGAAAGAATATTGATGAATATCAAAGCAGTGCGCATATAGACCTTAAGCACTTGAGTGGAAGATTGACATTGACAGAGGAAATCTTTTGCAACAGTTGAGTGAGCAGAGAACTTACAAAGAGCATTCATGATGAGCATTGAACATGAAAATTTTGAAGCGGTTAAAGGCATTCAAGAAAGAGACATCAGATCACATACACAACAACCAAGCTTAAAAGACAAGATAATGACACAAGAACGTTTGAAATGATTGATCCCCTTGGTAGAAGAGTTGCAGAACAGTCCCCTGGGTTGTAACAAAGAAAGCAAAGGAATGGTAGAATTGGATCATGTCGCAAACCCTCGTTGATTCCATAAAAAGAACCCCTAGGGGCGGTAGATTGTTGGAGCAACCCTAGAGAGCGCCTCAACGGTTCCTGTGAGGAGTAGACTTTGCAGTTGGTTACAGGCAACAATGGGGGCCCTTCAACTGGCAGAGAATGTTGGAAGCATGGAGATCGAGGAGTCGATATATGTGATATGTAATCATTTGTATCCATTTGAAACCAGTCACAATAAACCTTGTATATGTGTATCTTCCTATACAGTTGACCATTGTTGTGGTTGATTTACCTATGCAAACCGATATGCATGGTTGATGCACAGCAAGGATACTTCTGCAGGAGTAGAGACCTAGGACGTTGTTGCACACTTGCTCGGGATGAGCAAGGATTTGAGTGTGGGAGAGATGTTGGGAGGCTTCTTAGGCCCTTGTAATAGTCATCACATATCATCATACATAAGATATTAACTAAATATATGTAATAAAGGGATAAATGCCTAAATGAATGATTAGTTGGAGCGGGTACAACCGCTCCAACCATTTCTCCTATGTATATATATACTCATGAAGATGGAATAGAAAGGTGGTTGGTTAACCTTCCCACAAATACTCCTTGAGTATGTACGTGTGTTCTTGATGTGCTTTCTCCAATGTAGTATCTTCCTTGAATGTGTGTAATCTAGAAGATTACAATCGAAGACAAAGAAGATACAGAGAAACTCAACTTCCCCTCGAATTATAATGAGGTTGTAGAAGGAGAATGAAAAATAGACGAATCCAAAGCACCCTAGTGGATGCATAAATTAAAACCGAGGAATTTGACATTTCAATAGATAATTGATCGAAAATGGCAAAAATAGGCGACTATTGGTCGGACAAACAAACTATAGAAATATTCGACCTATTGCTAGAATACTAGGACGTCTTCGCACATGATTACAAAGATTTGAAAGGATTGGTGAAAGAGATGGGGGAGATGAAAATTGACCTAATCCCTCGGGCCAAGCCCATAAAAAAAGGACCATGTAATCTAACAAACAAATATAAACCCATAGTTCAAAAAGAGATAAAGGCAATGTTAGTTGTTGGCATCATATAACTTATCGAGAAGTTGGAATGGGCAAGTCTGGTGGTCGTGCAATCTAAAAAACATGACCTGAAGAAACTAAGAATATGTGTCGACTTCCAAGGATTAAACGAGCTAACAGTAACCGATCAATTCCCAACGTTGTTCTATGATGAAATCATTAATGAATTTGTCGGGCATGAATGCTACTCGTTCATAGACAGCTTCTCGGGTTACAACCAAGTACCTACTACAAAATAAGATCAAGGGAAAACAGCATTTGTCTCTGAGTTCGGGTCATCTGCATACATAGTAATGTCGTTCACGAATGCTCCATCAATATTCTCTCATATAATGGTCAAATCATTATAGGAATACATCTACAAAACAATGGTTGTGTACTTTGAAGATTGGACAATTTACAACCTATTGAAATATCACATCCAATGGATTTGAATGATGTTGGAAATATGTAGACAAATTCACTTATCATTGAACATCAAAAAATGCATCTTTGCCACGCCAATGGGCATTTTGTTGGGTCACATTGTATGCAAAGATGGCATCAAGGTCAACATGGAAAAAATCAAAGTTATTTTCGACTTGAAGCCACCAATCAATCAAAAGAAAATAAAATATTCCTTGGGCATACTTGATACTACAAATAATTTATTCGATATTACTCCGACAAAACCTTCCCAATCGATGAGCTACTAAAAAAATAAGTTGAATTTCAATGGAGTCAAGAATGCAATGAGTCTTTTGAGCTATTGAAGATAAAATTAGTAGAAGCACCTATATTAAGATTTCTAGACTGGTCTCGACAATTCCATGTAAATGTCGATGTATCCAACGTTGTTGTCGGCTTAGTCTTGGCCCAACCATATGATGACATGGTCAATCACCCCAATGCATACGCTAGTTCAAAGTTGAATAAAGCAGAACAAAATTATTCGACGATATAATGAGAGCATTTAACAATGATCTTCGCCCTACAAAAATTTCGACATCATCTATTGGCAAATCCATTCATCTTCTTCATGGACCATCAAATCCATCAAGGAAAAATATGTCGATGGCTACTATTGTTCCAAGAGTTCGACTTTGAAGTAGTAGTCCAACTAGGAAAAAAGAACGTCATCCCAGACCATATATCCCAACTTGAAATAATGAAGATATGACTGGTATAGAGGACGACTTACCTGGTGTACATCTATTTCAAGTCGAAGTTTCCCCCAAGGAATTCGAAGAAATCACAAACATTTTATAAGAGGGGAAGGCTCTCGATGATCTCCCAGCCAATAAAAAGAATATCCTAGCATCAAAAGCAACATGATTCACTCTCTTGAATATCTCTATAAGTTGGGAACTTATGATATTATGAGAAGATGCACCCTAGAACATGAACGAGAAGACATAACCAATGAAGTGCACATGGGCCCCGTGGCAGGTCATTTTCAAGCCAACACAACAGCTAGAAAGATCCTTCGGGCAGGCCTCTGGTGGTCGACCTTACATAAGGATTGTTGAGAACAAGTGAAGAAATGTGATAAATGCCAAAGGATGGGTCGACCTTTGTGCAAAAATGAAATGCCATTACATTCGATAAATCCTAGTTTATCGTTTGAGAGGTGGGCTATCAACTTCGTTAGGCCCTTCCCAAAAATATCCAAAAGAATTGGGGCGAAGTATATCATCACAATAGTCAAATATCTAACCAAATGAGCGAAGGCAGAACTAGTTGAAAACTGTAAAAAAGAACAACGACCAAATTTGTATATGAAAATATAGTAACTATATTCGGTTGTCCTTTAACATTAATTAACGATCAGGGAACTCATTTTGTCAATGTCACAATTGAAATATTACTTAAAAAGTTCATGATTGACCATAGGAAGACGATCACTTATCATCCACAAACCAATGGCATTGTCAAGTCCTTTAACAAAACATTACACAAAGGCTTAACAAAAATATGTGGACTCAATAGAGATGATTGGGATGACAAGGTCCCAACAGTACTGTGGGATTACATGACATCATACAAAAGATTGACTAACCAAATGTCGTTTAAGCTGGTCTATAGCCAAGAAGTTGTAATTCCATTACACTTATGCGTAAATGCAGGAAGGATAACATCCGTCCTGGAATTCAACCATATCCTTAATACAAGACAATGCTTCTACCAGCTGAATCAATTAGAGGAAGAAGGGATGCTCACACAACAACATCAGAAAGCTTAAAAGAATCAAGAGCAATCTTGGCACGACTGACACATCAAGAAGAAAGATATTAATGCAGGTGATTTGGTATTATTATATGACAGTCAAATAAAGGACAAGCCACGAAAATTAGAAATTGCTTGGTTGGGTCTTTTTGTGGTCAAGGGCATCCAACCATTAGGAGCAATTCAACTAAGAACTTTGCAATGACACCCCTTTTAGAAATTAGTAAATGGTGCCTGACTAAAGAAATATCACACATTGCAGCCTCAAGACCTGTTGGTGAAAACCTCTTTGGGGGCACCAGCAGGATCCAACTAGGTTGAAAACCCTTCGGGGCAACCTAGCTCAAATCGAAAATAAAGAAAAGAAAAGAAAAATAAGTAAGACACGCAATAAAAGAAAGGAAAAAGATGGTAAGGCAATTTCATAGTTTATGAATATCATGTACAAAATAATATGTAAACGACAATGGTGGATTGCGGAAATCCTAATCAGGCAACCTCAGTAAACCACAACGTCTTCGAAGGCAAGAGGCTTGGGACGATTGGGATACCTCATCATTGATGGTTAGTCTAACTACTCTTTGGTTTGTGTCAGACCTCCATCCTCTTCAATGTCTGAGGAAGGGGAGCCGGTAGATTTTTCCCCAAACCCGATGGAGGAGCAGGAGATCTGGTGAGAGCCAACTGTCTACTAGATAGATCTATCCTCATGATCGCTCCATGTGGATAATGGGGTTAGGGAAAAACTGACATTAGGTGATTTTTCTTCATTCATAGGCTCCCCTAGGGCTAGCCCTTTCCAGACCAGTAGAGGTCTTTCCCCTCCCTCCTTCCCTTTGGACTTAAGCATGGCGACATGTTCGAATGAAAGCCCCAACTCTATGGTTCCCAGTGGAGTTTCTTGGGAGGATAGCTTTTAGTATCCTCTCCTTCAGCTTGGGCGATTGATCCACTTTTGGCAGATTCAACACAAAGGGAGGGGTTTCTGTCTCCAGTTCCTAAAACCCCTATTTATTTGTTTGGATCTGACTTAGGCAGTGGAGGCTTTAGCAAGATGAAAAAATCATAGAGTAGTTAGACACTTCAAGGCTTTTCCTATACTATTGTTCATGTTCAAAATTACTTTCCACCCTCACCAATCGAGGGCAGATCATTGGACTCGTCGGATTCATTTCCTCCCTATTGGCACCAATGCCTCAGAGTGGTATCATAGAGGCAATTGTGAGAGAGGAACAAGCCCTCGAAGATAGGGAGGATATGTAATGTTCCCCACCTCTTGATGAAGAGGTTTAGAGAGACTCAATAGCGTAGTCATCCCCACTAGACTATAGTCTCATGCAACATGGGGAAAAGTCAGCTAAACTCAATGTTATAATATGAAGTTGACTTGAAAAGGTAAAAAGTAACTCAATGAAGAATTAGAACACTTGAGGTTGAGTTAGGATTTGAACCCAAGGGTTAACTAACTCAACAGAGGATTAGAATGGAGGTATAAAGGAAAGCCTAGGGCGCACCTCTCACACATATTGGATTATTATTGCAATTTTCTTTTGGGCTCTTGAGCACACAATTTTGAGGGTTTTGAGAATACAAACCCTAGAGAACAATTTGGTGGTGAAATATTTCACCTACCTTGTTCCAAGCTTGGTTTCGGGGATGAAATACTCCACCCACACCATTCTACAACATTCACATGTATCATCATTCATCCAGGACGTTTGCAGGTCACACCCTTGAGGGTTTTCAGCAAGAGGGCACACCATTCATTGAGGGAAGTTCGATCCAGGAGATTGACATGGATTTTTGACATTCTAGCACTTGGGTATTTCTTGCAGTGCCTTGATCATCAGATCTAGTGTATTTTGAGAGGGTTACTCTTGCCAGATGATTTCCTAGAGCATTAGCACGGTTTGGAGAGAAGGAGGCGATAGTGAGATTCAGATCTAGTAAGTTTGGAGGGGTTATACTTCAGATCTGACCCTGAGACTTCGCCTAGTGACTTGCAGTGTCCTGATCTATCTTTCTAGGGATTTTCAGGGCGTTTGGAGGCCTCTTTCATCAGGGATGAATTATTGGGCATTGACAACATTTAGGAGGGTGCAACTCCACTTAGGGTTTCAACATTTGGAGGGGTATCTTTTGGCATTTGAGTCTGAAACTTCAGAAGGGGGTTTTACTCACCCCGATCTATCATCCTACAAGATTTGGAGTCATTTGGAGGCTTTCATCACCCAAACTGAAATATTGGGTCTTCTCAGCTCTTCAAGAGGACGTGCCATCAACCAGGGGGTTTGGACTTGACCTTGGTTCTTCTTGTATTGGTCTTCATTCTGTATCCAGCTTTTGGGAGGCTTGCATCTTCTTATTGGGAGCATTTTGTAGCAGCTCATATCTTATCTAATGGAGCTATATGATGTTATTCCAGATCTGCATCCTTATTGTATCAGGTTCTTGCTCATTATATCAATAAAGGTTAGATCTATGTTGTTGGTTTCATATCTTGTATTATTGGTCCCATCTTGTATTCCATTGTTATATCTTCAGATCTATGCTTGATAATTGAAAATAAACCCTAAGACATAACTCAGAAGTAAACCTGCAAGCAAACACCCATCTATCAGTTAAATAGTGAGCAGTTAGTGTTCCAAGTGAAAAAAATTGGCTCGGGATCATTATAGTTGTATTAGAGCGTTGATACTCCCATCATGTGAGGGTTAGCGCATGCAGAAGTTTAGTGGCATTTATATGGGCAAAAGAAGGAAGCAGACAGGTGAGACAGAGGCCAAAATGGAAGGGTCGGGTGTAGACATCGAGCCTCAAATGCTAGCATGGATTGCTAGGGACTTGCATCGTTCCATAGAGTTGTCACAGAGAGACCTTGTAAATCACCTACAGAAAAACCAGGAGACAACACGTAAGGGACAGACCGAGATATCAGAGGCCTTGAGGAAGGTAAGTGAAAGTCAAGAGATGATATCAAAGCTTTTGATGCAGATGACATATGGACGAAAGGGTCTGAAAACTTATGCTAACAGAGAAGCTAGTGGATCTCATGGAGGGTATAGACATCAGCAGGATCATGTTCCCTAGCATCATACTGAAGGGCAGAGCCATGGAGGAGGTGCACCACAGGGACAGACACACAACAAGACCACACATAGACCCCATCTAACTTCGTTTTTGGATGAACAAACACAACCAGAATTCCAAGACAAATTGGAGGACAATTTTGCACAGTATGTCAGGGAATACAACTCACTGAGCCATACAGTCTAGAGACAGATTACTTTGGATCAGTATTGTGGGTTCAAACTCAAGGACGAGCCCAGGCCGTACCACAGGAGCAACTATAAGTTAGAGCGCAGGGCTGGAAAAATGGAGATTCCCTATTTTGATGGGTCTCCCAAGATGACTGCACAGGCGTGGGTGCAAAAAATGGATACTTACCTGCATCTTAACCCCATGAGGGAGATGGATGCCATCAAGTTTTCCACTATGTACTTGGAGGGAAAAGATAATGACTGGTGGTACCATGGGTTATCTACACTTGGCCGCAATCAAATAGTGACATACACATAGTTTACATAGAAGCTCATTGACAGGTTTGACTAGGGAGATCCAAAAATCCATTTCAGGGAACTCACCCAACTTTGACAGACATGTTCACCCGAGGTGTATATTGAGGAGTTTCAGAGGCTAGCAGTCATGGTACAGGACGTGTCACGGTCAAGGCTCATGATGCTTTTCACAAAGGGTTTGATGGAACCCTTAAAGGGTTGGGTTAAAGATTTCAAGCCTACCAACTTGCAGGATGCTATATGGAGGACGAGAGATCTAGGCCCAACAGAAGAATCTAATTTTATGCCTAGACCACCTCTAAACACCGGAGGAAGAGACCAAATACCTCCAATGAATCCAGGAGGAAGAGACCTAAGGGGGTTTGACAGGGGAATAGGTAGGATGGATGAGAACACAAGGAGGGAACTAAGAAGAAAGCAACTATGTTATACATGCAAAGAGCCTTGGGATCCATCCCACAAATGCATGGGTAGAGGCAAGGCCCACTACATTGAGGTTGCTTTAGACAATGAAGAGGAGGAAGATTTTGGTCACTTGCAGATACCACCGAAACTACTGAAGAAGAAGGCCGAGGTCACGACATGACAACAAAAGAGAAGGCTACATTAGCATCCATCAATGGGGTACCCAAGTATAACATTTTCAGGATGAGATGGGTACTGCAGGGACATAAGGTTTCAGTTCTCATTGATGGGGGTGCTTCTCACAACTTCATTGACTCAACACTGGTATAGAGAAGGCACATACCCACAGTTGAATTTGAAGGATTCAAGGTGGAGGTAGCAGGAGGAAGCACCATGCCTTGTAACAGCTATATATAGGGATGAAGCTTACACTAGGTAGGCATGACTTAACACAGGACTTCTATTTGATGGACCTCCTTGATACAAACATCATCCTTGGAGTTTAGTGGCTTAGTAAGTTGGGACCTATCACCACCAACTACAAGACTATGGAGATGTCTTTCACAGAGGAGAGTGGAAAAAAGATAGTGCTTAAGGGCATGTATGGAAACACAACCAGAGTAGTTACAACAAAGCGTATGGAGGCCATTTTCAGAAGAGCGAAGATTGTATATGTTGCTAAGTGTAGGATTTCGGTACGTGTGGACAAGAAAGGAAAGGCTCACTATGCACTAGATATTCAGAGAATCATTAACAAACATAGCAAGGTGTTTGGACCCATTCCACCTAGAGTACCACTAGATAGGGGCTTTGAGCATATCATAGAGCTGGAAGAGGGGGAGGAACCAGTCATCACCACTCCCTATAGACACCTAAAGAAGTACAAGGAAGATATAGATAAGGCCATCATAGAACTGTTAGACATGGGTCACATTAGACCAAGTTCTAGTCCTTTTGCATCTTCGGGGTTACTAGTCAAGAAGAAGGATGGAACCATGCACATGTGCATTGATTTCAGGGCATTGAATAAGAAGACTATTGAGAATAGGTATCCCATTTCGAGGATTGATGAGCTATTGCATGAGCTCCATGGGGATGTTTACTTCACTAGGATTGACTTGCGCTCTGGCTATCATCAGATCAAAATGAGGCAGCAGGACATCCCCAAAATTGCCTTCAGGTGTCACTACAACCACTATGAATTCCTAGTGATGTCGTTTGGATTAACCAATGCGCCAACCACATTTTAGTCTTGCATGAATCATGTCTTCAATAAGAAGTTAAGGAAGCACCTTCTTGTGTTTTTTGATGGCTTGTTGATCTATAGCAAGACTTGGGAGGAACATCTTCAGCACATGGAACAGATTTTAACCATCATGGAGGACCAATCCATGTATGCCAAGGAGTCCAAATGTGAATTTGGAATGACAGAGGTCCTCTATTTGGGGCACATCATTGGAGTAAAAGGGGTACATGTACACCAAGAGAAGATCAAAGCGATACTTGACTGGCCCACACCTATGAATCTTACGGAGTTGAGGGGGTTTCTTGGCATTTGCAACTATTACAGGAGGTTCATCAAGGGGTTCTCACACCTTTGTGAACCCTTCAAAGATTTGACCAAGAAAGGGGCTTTCAGATGGAGTACAGAGGCACAATCTACATCTGACAAAATGAAAAAGGTAATGAGCACATGCCCAGTTTTAGCCCTACCAGATTTCGACCAATCCTTCACATTGGAGTGTGATGCCTTCGGAGAGGGCATTAGGGCCGTACTTATGCATAATATGCATCCCCTTGCCTATGAGAGATGAAATTTGAGGGGCCCTGAGCTCCTTTACACTATCTACGATAAAGAAATGTTGGCCATCATGCATGCCTCGACCAAATTCAGGCAATAGTTGGTAGGAGCAAGATTTGTAGTGAGATCAAATCACAACAGCCTTAAGTACTTCTTGGAACATAAGGACTTGAATGAGAGGCAGAATAAGTTGGTTAGCAAGATACAAGCCTATGATTTTGACATTGAATTTGTCAAGGGGAAGAATAACGTAGTGGCAGATGCATTATCTAGGAGGCCATCAGTTTATGCTCTGACCGATATTTCAATTGACTGGAAGGCCCACCTCCTGGTGGAATACTCAAAAAATCAGTTCGCCTGTCAGTTGATGGATGGGCAGATACAGGATGAAAACTTCAGAATCATAGATGACATCATCTACTACAAAGGCCGAATTTTCTTGGTCCATGAATCAACCTTCAAGACCAAGATACTACAGGCATGTCATGACTCACCAGTGACAGGGCACCAAGGATTTATCAAAACATAGAGATAGGTAAGGGAAATATTTTCTTGGAAAGGGTTGAAGGAGGATGTGATGCGCCACATCAAGGAGTGTACTACTTGTCAGGTAAACAAGGATGAGCACACACACCCAGCAGGACTGTTACAACCTCTACCCATCCGAGAGCACAAATGGGAGAGTATCTCTATGGACTTCATCACAGGATTGCCAAGAGCACAGGGTAAGGATTGAATTTTTGTAGTGGTGGATAGGTTAACGAAGTTTGCACACTTATTCTCCATTGCCACAAACTTTAGTGCAACACAGGTGGCAGAACTATTCTTCAGAGAGGTCTTCAGACTACATGGTTTACCCAAAACCATTGTGAGTGATAGGGACAACCGATTCATGAGCACCTTTTGGCAGGAATTATTCAGGTTGGTTGGTAAGGCCTTGACCCCTAGCACCAGTTATCATCCTCAAACTAATGGGAAAACCAAAATAGTCAACAAATGGGTGGAAGGCTATCTCAAGAATTATGTAGCAGGGCCGCAGAAAGCATGGGTTAGGTGGCTACACCTGGGAGAATACTGTTGCAACACCACTTATCATATGTCTATTGGTATGACTCCATTCAAGGCCTTATACAGTTACAACCCTCTCTTCTGTGTAGAGATTGCCTTCGGTGATAACAGAGCTTCTATGGTACAGGATTGGGTGTAGCAGAGTCAGAACATACTCAGGGAATTAAAAGATCATTTGCAAAGGGCACAGACTCAACAGAAAGTTCAGGCAGACAAGCACAGGGTAGAGCACACTTTTGAGGTTGTGACTTGGTTTACTTAAGGATCGAACCGTACAGGCAAGATTCTATTAAAAGAAGTGGAGCAAAAAAGCTCCAACCTCGATTCTTTGGACCCTACAGGATCAACATGAAGGTAGGGACCGTGGCTTATGAACTTGAGCTTCCATAGGGAAACAAGATACACAACGTCTTCCATGTGTCATGTTTGAAGAAGGTTATTGGCCAACACATCACCCCACTTGAGGTAATGCCACTCTTAGATAAAGAGGGGCAATTGATACTAATGCTAGAGGAAATACTATAGGTTCGGGATAAGAAACTAAGGAGGAGGAGCATCAATGAATACTTAGTCAAATGGAAGGACTTGCCTATTGAGGATACCACGTGGGAGAGTGAACATGTGATACAAAAGACAGGCTCAAAATTGCTTGTGGACAAGCAATTTCTAGTAGGGGAGACTTTAATGTCCCCCACCTCTTGATGAAGAGGTTTGGAGAGACTCAGTAGTCTAGTCATCCCCACTAGACTATAGTTTCATGCAGCATGGGGAAAAGTCAGCAAAACTCAATGTTATAATATGAAGTTGACTTGAAAAGGTAAAAAGTAACTCATTGAAGAATTAGAACACTTAAGGTTAAGTTAGGAGTTGAACCTAAGGGTTAACTAACTCAATGAAGGATTATAATGGAGGTGTAAAGGAAAGCCTAGGGCGCACCTCTCACTCATCTTGGATTATTATTGCAATTTTCTTTTGGGCTCTTGAGCACACAGTATTGAGGGTTTTGAGAATACAAACCCCAGAGAACAATTTAGTGGTGAAATATTCCACCTACCTTGTTCCAAGCTTGGTCTCGGGGATCAAATGCTCCACCCACACCATTCTACAACATTCACAGGTATCATCATTCATCCAGGACGTCTACAGGTCGTACCCTTGAGGGTTTTCAACAAGAGGGTGCACCATTCATTGAGGGAAGTTCGATCCAGGAGATTGACAGGGATTTTGGACATTATAGCACTTGGGTATTTCTTGTAGGGCCTTGATCATCAGATCTAGTGTATTTTGAGAGGGTTACTCTTGCCAGATGATTTACTAGAGAATTGGCACGGTCTGGAGAAAAGAAGGGTGATAGTGAGATTCAGATCTACTCAGTTTGGAGGGGTTATTCTTCAGATATGACCCTGAGACTTCACCTTGTGACTTGCAGTGTCCCAATCTATCTTTCTAGGGAGTTTCAGGGCGTTTTGAGGCCTCTTTCATCAGGGCCGAATTATTGGGCATTGACAACATTCAGGACGGCGCAACCCCACTTAGGGTTTCAACATTTGGAGGGGTATCCTTTGGCATTTCAATCTGAAACTTCAGAAGGGGGTTTTACTCACCTTGATCTATCATCCTATAGGATTTGGAGTAATTTGGAGGCTTCCATCACCCAAGCCGAAATATTGGTCTTCATTCTGTATCCAGCCTTTGGAAGGCTTGCATCTTCTTATCGGGAGCATTTTGTAGCAACTCATATCTTATCTATTGTAGCTATCTACTGTTATTCCAGATCTGCATCCTTATTGTATCAGGTTCTTGCTCATTATATCAATAAAGGTCAGATCTATAATGTTGGTTCCATATCTTGTGTTATTGGTCCTATCTTGTATTCCAATGTTATATCTTCAGATCTATGCTTAATAATTGAAATATAAACCCTAAGACATAACTCATAAGTAAACCTGCAAGCAAACACCCATCTGTCAGTTAAACAGTGAGTGATTAGTGTTCCAAGCAAAAAAATTGGCTTGGGATCATTATAGGATAGGGGGTCATCTCCAGTGGGTGGAGAAATTGCAGTTACAACCAAAAACCCTAGTTCTCGTTGCAAAAAGAATAAGTGCATCGAATCGAAAGGTAATGCAATCAAGTTCACGTTAGGGATTGACATCAAGATGCCACATGTTCTAGAAAAGGTCGACATCGTTGTGGTTGAGAGAGTGAGAGGGCACGTCTTCAGTGTCAAAACTCTAAGGGAGTGGGTCGAAAGGTCTTGGTTCGAAGATCTTGAACACCTCCCATCAGTGCAGTTGCTGGCGAGGGATTGGTTTCTCTTCAAATTATGGAAAGTCGAGGAAGCATAGTAGGTTCTAAAAAGCACATGGTGTATTGACTCCACTCCAATTATGCTCAAAAAATGGACTCCAGTATTTGATGCTAGTAAGGAAAGAACAAGCGTACCCCCAAATTGGGTTCACCTCCATGGATCACTAGCCTACTTTTGGAAGAAAGAAAGCTTGAAGGAATTAGGGAATGCCTTGGGGACCTTTTTAGATGTAAATATGTCATTTCAATCATCAGGCGAACTAATAGTTGCAGAATTATGGTCATTTTGGATATAAGGGATGGTTTGACAAAAGAGATGGAATTGGTGATGGACAACAAGGAGTTTTTTCATAAATTGGACTACAGAGGTATATGTTAGGGACCTAACCTCCCTAACCCCTCATGTAGCTAGAATAATATATTTTCCATGTAATAAAGGCCGAGGTTAGTCTATAATGCCTATTTAATAAATGAGAACAAGTCAATGTAAGAAGACCTAATAGAAGCTTCGACTTCTAGAAAGATCTTTCGTTATAAGGTTCTTTAGAAGATATAATTAGTATAAATAAGAGTAAGAGGCATGAGAAGTCTTTGTCTTGGGAATTATTGTAACAAAGCTTTGCTCCGCTAGAGGTTTCCCCCTCGAAGAGGCAAGTGAACATTGTTTCCTATCAATAAAGGTATTATTATGGTGTTGTGGTTTCATTTATTATGTTGTTTCGATGTTACTCTCTCCAATATTTCTATTTTTAGCTATTATACTAGATCTGGTACCTTACAAGTGGTATCATAGCACTTTCCTTTGCATAAAAGTGTGGGTTGTTTTTTTCCAAGGTAGAGACGTATTTCGACGTCTTAAAGCTATCAATATTTGTCGTTCATCACATAAGTATGTGGTTGGGGAAGCAAACACACATGAACTACAAGTGGTACTCAAGTGCACATTATTGGCCACCCTTGTAACCCATGTTGGCACCCCCTTCGAGTGGTAGTACATCATAAAAAACCTGTATACGGATCGATCTAGATCTCTCGAAGCCCACCGTAGATAAACCGATCGGTCGCCTGACTGCTATAGTGTCATTGATAACAACACTCAGGAAGATACTCTCTAGTACCTGGGTAGTCGGGCAGTGCAGTGAAGGGCACAATCTATCCTCCTTAATTTGTGCCCTGAGATATTGGTCCAAGTATTACTATTGGACCCCGCACATTTATCAAAGAGCTATAGCACAGGGAAAACCCTTGTCTGTAGAAACCCTGAATACCCTATCACTTGGGACAGAAACAAAAACAGAACAGACAAGATCTATTGTCATGCAACCTTACCTCTTGTAATATGGTTGCGAAATTACTACACATTTCTTCATGTTAAGAATTTGGGCATTTCAACACTATAATATTCTTTAGATAAGAGTATAACTCTGCAAGAATAAAAATAAAAATTATAGTGGTCCCGCCGGCACACTTATTTGGGACCTATCCCATTGGATTCCCCTTTTCACCTTGATCGCAATCGTACCTTCCATTTCTAATCCTTTTTTTTTTTTTCAGTGGACTCAACCCCTTCCCATTGTCCCTATTTTCCACCTCTCCCATTATATTTCCCTTTTCTCCTTAATCGTAGTGGTACCTATCACTTATAAGTCCTTTTATGTGGTCCCACCCACCCATTTCCCCTTACCGACACTCGCCATATCCAAATGGCCAACACTCGCAACCAAGACTTGCAAGCTTCCATCAATCAAACCAAGGAGTCTCTCCAATAAGTGACATTTGAAATTAGCTCTACCAATTCCCGCATTGAAAAATTCGAGACCCAAGTCCAACAAAAATTTGACGCCATGGATGCCAAATTCATGAACCAATTTAACACCCTCCAGTTTGTTGTCAACTAGTTGTTGAACCAAAACCTGGGTCCTTCCTCCTCGGGCCAACCAGATGGTGTTGATTTCTCTCATTCTTTGAATTTTTAATCCAACTCCTTTCATCGTGACCCTCGTCTTCCCCGAGTTGAGGTCAATAAATTTGATGGCTCTAATCCCACGAGTTGGGTCACTCAAATGGAGCATTATTTTTCTCTGCATGGAATTACTAATGAGTTGGCCAAACTTTCCTATGTTGTTCTCTATCTAGATCCTGAACGCTGGCAATGATGGCAATGGCGTAAAAATGCACGTCATGGGTATATTGCATGGACTCGGTTTGTTGTCAATCTCTACGAACGCTTTGACACTGACACCCACTATCTAGGTTGTTTGACCAAGTTGAAACAGTCAGGCACAGTGGAAGACTTTATAACTGTTTTTTAGCAGAATTGAAAGTAAAGACATTTGGCCTTTGGAACCGAGGGAACGGCATATGCGTTCTTCTATGAATGCTTTATTAGTGGCCTAAAGAATGAAATTTGACCCCGGGTTCTCATGGCTCGCCCTCCGACTTGGTTGGAAGCTACTAAACGTGCCAAAGAGGCCCAACAAGTTGTTTTTTTCCAAAACAAAAAAGCCTATTTTGTTCCTTGCCCTCGATCCACAAATACTGCCCCCCCTGCCACTCCCCTCAAGGTCCAGAAATTAACTAGGTCTGAAATGGATGAGCACCAACTCAAGGGTCTTTGCTATAATTGTGATGAAAAATATTTTATGGGGCACAAGTGCAAGGAACAAAAACTTGTTATGGCCATTTCAGAAGATGTTGTTAAAGAAGAAGCGACAATTCCCCTTGTTGAAGAGCCATCGCTTCCTGATGCTACCCAGGAGCTCATTGACCCACCTGAAGTTGACCCACCCATTTCCTTGCATGCCCTCAATAACTTCTCTGCTCCACAAAGCTCATTAGCTATATTAAGCATAGGAAAGTCATCATCCTCGTTGACAATGGCAACACCCATAATTTTATTCATTGCCGCATTGCCCAGGAAACCAATTGTTATATTCGTTTCATTAATAATTTTCAAATCATGATAGCCAATGGTGGGTGTTAAGGGGGCCTCTTAGGCCCTAATAGTCATCACATATATGTTATTAGACATTAGACTACAATATAATATGTAAAAAACCAAGAATATATGTAATAAGTGGACAAAGCTAAGTAAATGTCTGTAACAAGTGGTAAATGTCACTAAACAAAGGATTAGTTGGAGCGGGTGCATCGCTCCAACCATTCATCTATTGTATAAATAACCCTAAAGATGGAATACAAAATTGGAATGGAATTCCTTTCCTAAATGATCTCTTCTTGTTCGGTTACGTGTGTGTTCTTGATATATTTCACGATGTTGTCTTTCTTGGATGTGTGCCTCAATTGCCTGGATTACAACATTTTAGTTTTGTTTCCGCGTGACTTGAACTAGGACTTTGATTTTTGATGGAAGATTTTCTCGAGATGCTCATGGAATTATTTGAGATGCCCGTGGAACAAAAAAAAAAAACCTTGCATTGAAGAGGAGCTTGGAGCGACCTTTTTCCTGTGGGTGAGAGCCACACTAAAGAAACTCACATGTAAGAAGCAACAATATTGATGTTGCTTTAAAGATTTTAACATGTTTGTATTAATATCGTGCAAAGAGGTTTGTGCGATTAATATAGAATAATGGGTCATAGTGTTAATTGAATACTCGTGATGACAATTTGATGACTACATCTATGAATTGGTTTTATACTTCATGCAAGTCTACTTCTAGATAGTAGATAAGTCATTGATCAAATAAATGAAGTTGAAGGATATTCATGAGATAAAATGTTTTCTTAAATATGGTGGATTTGATGTGAAAAACCCTAGCGTCCTCCCATTTCCCACTTTTTCTATATAAATAATTGCTTCAGCCTCAAAGAAAGTTTTTCTGGCGAAATGCGTTGATTGATTGGTGGATTGAATAAGTGTCAAGCATGCAAAGCTTGTGCAACAGAGTAGTTTGAATAACTTAACACTTTAGAGCTCAATATTCCACAATACTTAAAATATGATATCTTCTACAAGACATTGCTAAAAATAATATTAATAATCATAATCTTGATGGGAAATTTATTGTTTTGTGTTTAATATTGACACAAATTGCTCCAAGGGAATGACATAAGTTGGGGTTTTGGCAATGAATTCATGGTTTGAGAACAATCTTCCTTGGTTACTCTTGCAGTTCAATGGTCGATGGTAAGAAGCTCGAGTGCTCCAAGTATTGGCTATAATGGAAATAATAATTGCTCATCTACAATTGTATTATAAAGCGCCATTCATGTCGACAATGTGTTGTGATGATTTTGGATGTTGTTTGTAAGTTTGTGAGGGTGCCTAACATGTTCCATAAATTTTTGTAACTCCACACAGTGTCCAAGTTTTTCTTTCAATAAGATTGAATGTATTGTAATTGTGAATGCTTTGAAGGAGACAATAGAATTCTTTCAAGTCGGTCGAATCTGAATCAAGCTGACTCAACTTATAGTTGATTCAATCAAGTCACAGTCTAAGTCGAGTTTGTAATGCAATTTAGTCAAAAAAAAAAAAAAAAAAAACTACATATGTTGTAAATTAAGTCGGTCGCACTTAATTGAGTCAAGCTTAATGTAAAATATAAATGAAGTTTAAAGAAAGGAGGGGGTTAAACGTGTGTCTTCTTTGAAGGAAGGTGATCCCCTCCACCATTATAATATGAGTTGGATCGGTCTCTCACCGACATCAATCGATATCCAGTCGACGAAATGAAGTCAAGCCCTGTGCAGGCAAAATCTTTTGTATTTTATTAATAGTGAAAGAGTCATAGTTAAGTCATAGATGAATTGTCCTTCAGAAGAATGAAAATTGTAGATTCTAGAAGAAACATAGCCATGACTGACAACAACAACAAAACAAGATTGATGAGTAAAAAAGCAACAAGTGTCTATCAACAGATTTGAGCAAAGCAGAGCATCGATGATGAACATATCAATAGTGGTTAAAGGCATCCAAGAGAAACATATTTTCACACGCACACATGAGAGCTGAAAATAAAAGTTGATGACAAAAGAATGACTGATTTGATTCAACCCCCTGGTGTAAGAGTTGCAAATTAGTTCCTAAGTTGTGATCTCCGAAGCCAGAAAGTAGAGAAATGGTAGGTTGGTCGAGGTATGGAGCTCCACCGTAGGGTGTTGTGTAGGTGCGAGATGTGCCCAAGATGAGCCACTCACCCCTCTGAAGGCACTAGAGAGAAGTGTAACAATAGGATCAAGAGGACCATTGTTGGGTGGGAGAAAATCGTTGTGAGACTCACTAACTTCACATGCATTTACCAGATTGAAGATGAAGGTTGAAGAGTAGGAAGTCATCAGTTATCTGCACACTTGCTTGGGACGAGCAAGGAATTGGGTGTGGGGGAGATGTTTAGAGGGCCTCTTAGGGCCTAACAGTCATCACATATATGTTATTAGACATTAGACTACATGATAATATGTAATAAAGCAAGAATATATGTAATAAGGGGATAAAGCTAAGTAAATGTATGTAATAAGTGGTAAATGTAACTAAACAAAGGATTAGTTGGAGCGGGTGCAACCACCCCAACCATTCATCTATTGTATAAATAACCCTAAATATGGAATACAAACTTGGAATGGAATTCCTTCCCTGAATTTTCTCTTCTTGTTGGGTTACGTGTGTGTTCTTGATATATTTCACGCTGTAGTCTCTCTTGGATGTCTACCTCGATTGCCTGGACTACAATAGTGGGTCCATGAAACGTGGTGGGCGTTGTGAAAATGTACGTCTTCAAATTGGACAGTACCACCCGAAATCTCATATGTTTGACATTGACATGGGCGGTTGTGACATTGTGCTAGGTGTTGAATGGTTACACACTTTGGGCCCCATTCTCATGGGTTTTAAGGCATTAACCATGCAATTCCAACATGAGGGACAACAATATCAATTCCAAGTACTTACAACCGGTTCTCATGAGATCATCAGTTCCCATTACATGGAAAATCTTCTCAAGAAAAGTCACTCCAATATTATTGCCCAACTCTATTCCATTCAAGTTGTTGAGACACCCTTTGTGCATCCTGATCTCCAAGCTATCCTCTCGAAACATCAATATATTTTTTCCACTCCTCAGGGACTTCCACTTTCTCATGGTGTTCATGACCATTCCATTCCCCTTGTTCCTAGCAGTCTCCCTCCCAATGTTCGTCATTATCATCATCGCTTTGCCCAAAAGAATGAAATTGAGAAAATCGTGTAGGAGTTGCTCCAAGCGGGTGTTATCCGTTGTAGTACCAGCCCTTATTCTTCTCTTATGGTCATGGTACTCAAGAAAGAAGGTACTCGGTGCATGTGTCCTAACTTTCATGACCTCAATAAACTCATCATAAGGGAAAATTTTCCCATTCCTGTCATTGATGATCTCTTGGATGAACTGAGTGGTGCTCAATATTTTACTAAACACGATCTTCGTTCTGGCTACCACCAGATATATATGAAAGAAGCAAACATCCCCAAGACTGCCTTTAGAACTCATGAGGGTCACTATGAGTTCCTGGTCATGCCCTTTGGCATGTGTAATGCCCCCTCCACCTTCCAAAGCCTCATGAATCATGTCTTCCATCCTTTTCTCCGTCATGTTGTCTTAGTTTTCTTTGATGATATTCTCAATTATAGTAAAACTTGGCCATCCCATCTTGCCCACGTGGATCAAGTTTTCCATCTACTCTCTCAGCACCAACTTTTCCTCAAACAATCTAAATGTGCCTTTGGAGCCTCATAAGTGGAGTACCTAGGCCATATTGTGGGCAAGGACGGTGTATGTGCGGATCCTAAGAAAATTGAAGCTATGCAGGATTGGCCTTGCCCTAAAAATCTTAAGAGCTTGCTTGTATTTATGGGTTTAACATGTTACCATCACGAGTTTGTCAAGCATTATGGAAAAATTGCAGCCCCTCTCATGACTCTCCTTAAAAAAAATGCCTTCACTTGGACTCCAACAGTTGACCACTCCTTCTAGGCCTTGAAAGTCGTTATGTGCATGAATTCGGTCCTATCCCTTCCCGACTTCACCAAGAATTTTGTCTTGGAATGTGATGCTTATGGAAAAGGAATTGGGGCAGTCCTCATGCAAGATGGTTAGCCTCTGGCTTTCACCAACAAACAACTTTCAAACCAACATTTGGGCCAATCCATCTATGAAAAGAAAATGTTGGCTATTCTGCATGCTATGAATCTTTGGCTTCCTTATTTATTGAGGCAATGCTTCTAGATTAAAACTAATCACCATAGCCTCAAGTATTTTATGGAACAAAGAATTTCATCCCTGGAGCAATAAAAATGGGTCACCGAGCTCTTTGGCTATGATTACGAGATCATTTATAAGAAAGGAAAAGAAAATGTGGTCGTTGATGCTCTTTCTAGAAAATATGAAGAAGAAGGGTCCCTCTTTTCCCTATCTTTCGTTGTATCGGCTTGGCTCCAAGCTGCTCACCAGGAATGGTTGCAAGATCCCAAAATTTCTCACCTGATCCAACAATTGCAAGCAAATTTTCCAGCTTCTTCAGGGTACTCTTGGAATAATAATGAGCTTCACTACAAAGGTCGCCTATATTTAAGCAAACAATCACAACTTAAATCTACGGTGCTTTCAGAGCTTCACGCTTCACCTACCGCCGGGCATTCATGGTTTACCAAAACCTATGAAAGGGTCAAACGTTATTTTTTTTTGGATGGTATGAAACAAGACGTTCACAACTTTGTGGTTGAATGTGATGTTTGTTAACGTGACAAGGGAGAAACAGTCAAAGCCCCCGACACACTCCAACCCCTTCCAATTCCCCCTTCTATTTGGCGAGATATCTCTATGGATTTCATTGTGGGCCTACCTAAATCTGGCAACAAAATAGTTATCATGGTGGCGGTTGATCGTCTTTCCAAATATGCTCATTTTTGTGCTCTGCAACATCCCTTCACCGCCTCCACAGTGGGCCAAGTTTTCATGGATAATATCTTTAAACTTCACGGCATGCGACATTCTATTGTCTCTGACAAGAATCCCACATTCACCAACAATTTTTTTCAAGAGCTGATCAAGCTACAGGGCACTCAATTACATCTCAACACCGCTTATCATCCCTAGATTGATGGCCAAACTGAAATCGTGAACACGTGTTTGGAAACTTATTTAAGGTGTTTTGCATCATATCACCAGCATTAGTGGGCTCAATGGTTACCACTGGTTGAATGGAGGTACAACACATCTTACCATATGACCACTCGCATGAATCCTTTTAAAGCAGTATATCGACAAAAGCCACCATCAGTTCTCTCATATATGCCAAGTTTCTCTAAGGTTCATGAGGTCGAAAAAAATCTTACCATACGTAAGGCCATTCATTATACCCTGAAAGACAATTTGGTGCTGGCTCAAAATTGCATGAAGCAACAAGCAGATCAAGGTTGTTCTGAATGTCAATTTGTTGAAGTGGATCAAGTGTTTCTTCATCTGCAACCTTATAAGCAGACCTACCTCAAAGTTGAACATTGTCAGTGTAATATTCCAGATATAAAAAGTATGCAGAACATAATAAATAGCTAGAAATGGCAGATGAACAACAATATAACCAGAACAACTGTAACACACCCACTACAGCAACTAAAAGTTTTCGCCTCTTTTCTTCGAGGGACAGAATCCCCGATTTCCTATGGGACCTAGCACAGGATAGCTCTTCCCTTATCCATTTCCATGTGATCGTTGGTTATGACCACGGGCCAAGACAAGAGGCGCCTCTCGCATTTTGTGACCTGTGAAGATGAGGGGTCTTCCCTTTGACCACTGCAAGTCGCGAGTCAGTGAAATGCTACCCGACTGCCACGTGTCCTGTGCCGATGGACGGTTCTGAATACTTCAGGACTTTCAGGGCGTTGTCAAGTCCACTCTCCTACCTATGCAAAGGTTAAGATCGACGGTCAATAAAGCTCCAACGGATTCCTGGATCTACGAACCTTGACAAGGGAGGGCTCGCTTTAAGCCGTCAATTCCAGACCCCCCCCCTTATTAAAGGTATATAGGCAAAGGGGGTCTGGAACCCAACCTTGACCGTAGATCCGGGCTCACCAATCCAGGCTGTCGAAACCTGCGCGCTCAATTCTGGACCCCCTCGCTTTAAAGGTAGAATGGCGAGGGGGCTCCGGAATGGAACCTTGGCCGTAGATCTGGGCGCGCAGATTCTAACCACCTAGATTTATCTGTCTCTTAACGAAATGTGCATTTTGTGACCTAACTTAGGGTAAGTGGGTTTTTAAACCCCATTTCTTCGCATTTTACACCAAGGGCCTGAAATCGGGGAGAAACACCCCGCTTGCAAGAATTGGTGCTAACATTAGGCTCCATGGGGGATAGAGTCGTCCTCCAAGGGACTCAAAATGATTAGTAAGGTTTACATGCGTACATGAAGCTATGTCCACGGTCGACGAACACACAGTTCGTGATTTGGGCATATGCCACCACAGGACACCAGTATTTATGAGTATAAAACATATCCTAGCCATATGCTTTCTTACTGGCCTAATTATACAACCAAGTAGTGGTAAAAGGAATATAGTATATTCATTAAGAAATCATGCACAATTCCTGCAACATACACAGTATAGCCAATTCATACATAGTTACAGATAAATTACACAGGGCAGGAGATCACTTATCTATTACAGGTTGCCACCAACCAACTGACTGTGGGTGTTCATCCTTCCACCCGACCATAGGCACAGAGGCATTCATTCTTAGCACTCTGGCGACCCCCGTGACAAGCCATGATATCACCAGGGAACTCTCACACTTCTCGAGGGTTATTCCTCTGTTTCCGCTTCTGTTTGGGTCTGGTTCTCTGTAACCCAGAGCTTTCTCTCTCGGTTATGGCCTCGGCGAGGTTTCTCAGATGCTCCTCGGCATCAAGCTCACGGCCTTCAGTTCATGACTCACTGGAGAGCTCTGCATATCTCCCTTGCGAGCTCATGCTCTTCTCGTTCGGTCTCCCCTCTCCCGTGTGTATTCCTCTTAGCTTGGAAGGTTTTTGCCGACCTATCTTGTTCCTTCTGTCAGAAGGAAGCTCAGGTTTGCAGGTCCCTGTAGTACTTCGGGCTGACCACCCATGTTTCCATTCATGGGGGTGGTTTGTGATTCAACCACCGGTCCTTTCTTCATTAACTGATTTTCTTTCCTTGGGATTCGAAGGAGGTTTTTCATCCTTATCAAGGGAGATTTGGGGTTATTTGATATATGAACCCTCTTGTATAGTTTTCACATTCTTCCTCTAGTGATATCATGGCCAGTACTTTCAAGGCTTCACCCCCACAGTCAGTTATTGGCAACTCAAACAATAATACATTTACATTGTCCTCATGCATTAGCATGGTAATTCCTATTTTATGATTAATTACAAATTGGGGGAAACAAGGTGTTACAACAACACCACGATAATACCAAAATGATAGCAAAATAACACCAGAAATAACACTTTAATTACCGAGAGAAATGTTCACTTGCCTCTTCGAGGGGAAACCTCCAGCAGAGTAGAGATCTATTACAATAATCTCCAAGACAAAAGTTCTCATACCCTGGGCTCCTATTTATACTAAATATGTATATCAAAAGAAACATATAGAGGAAGATCCTTCTAGAAGCGAAAAATTCTATTAGGTCTTATTACGTTGGACTTATTCTTCCTTATTGCTAGGCCTTATTAATATTGACCTTTATTACATGGAAATGTATTATTCTACCTACATGAGGGGTTAGGTCCCTAACATGTCCTCCCCCTTAAAAACATCCTTGTCCTCAAGGCTTGAGATGGGGAAATTGTTGTAGAATCGTAGTTGGTTCCCAAGTGGTATCTGCTGGAGTTGTATCGTTCCACTGGACTAACACTTCCTTGATGGTTCGTTGATGTAGCCGACGCTCACGCTGGTCCAAAACTGCTTATGGTTGTAGCCAAATGAAGCCTTCTTCGTCCAACTCAGGAAGGTTGGTTTGAGTTTGGCACTTAGTTCCAATCATCTTCTTTAAGCAATAAGCATGAAAAACAAGATGGATCTTAGAATGTCTGGGCAAAGCTAATTGATCGACCACCTATCCCACATGCTTGAGAATGGTATAAGGACCATAAACTTTGGGCGCGAGTTTCTGACAATGGTCAGCCTTGAGGGAAGTTTACTTGTAAAGTTGCAGTCGAAGAAACACCTGATCCCCTTATGCAAATTGACGTTCAGAGCGACCTTGATCTGCTTTTTGTTTAATGTGATTCTGGGCCATGACCAAATTCTCTTTGAGGGTACAAAGAATAGCCTCTATAACTGTAAGCGTTTGGTCAACCGTCTGGACCTTCAAGACACCTGGAAAATATGAAAGGATTGAAGGTGGCTTTTGTCCATATATCGCTTCAAAAGGAGTCATGTACGTAGCTGTATGGTACAGAGTGTTGTACCACCATTCAGCTAGTGGTAACCATTGAGCCCACTGATTCAACCTTTCTGATGCAAAACACCTCAAATATGTTTCCAAACATTTGTTGACAACTTCAGTTTGACCATCAGTTTGGGGATGATAAGCTATGTTGAGATGCAATTGGGTGCCTTGTAGCTTGAACAATTCTTGCCCAAAAATGTTGGTGAAAGTTGGGTCGTGATCAAAAACAATAGAATATGGCATGCCATGAAGCTTGAAGACCTGATCCATGAAAAGTTGAGCCATGGTTGATGCTGTAAATTAGTGTTGAAGAGCACAAAAATGAGCATACTTGGAAAGATGATCAACTACCACCATGATGAATGATTTATTGCCTGATTTAGGTAAGCCTACAATAAAATCCATAGAGATATCCCTCCAAATAGCAGGTGGAATCAGAAGCGGTTTTAGTGTGCCAGGAGATTTGATGGTTTCACCCTTGTTGTGTTAACATACATCACATTCAACCACAAAATTACAAATGTCATGTTTCATACCCTCCCAGAAAAAAGAACGTTTGACCTGTTCATAGGTTTTGGTAAACCCGGAGTGCCCAAATATGGGTGTAGCATGAAGCTCAGAAAGTACCGTGGATTTAAGTTTTGACTGTTTACTTAAATACAAACAACCTTTGTATCGAAGCTCAGGGGAAACTGGAGAATTGGATTGCAATTGTTGTATTAGATGCGAACTTTTGGGATCGTATAGCCATTCCTATCGAACAGCTTGGAGCCAATCTGGTACAATGAAAGATAGAGAAAAAAGAGACCCTTCATCTTCATATTTCTGGAAAGTGCATCAACAACCACATTGTCTTTGCCTTTTTTGTAAATGATCTCATAATCATATCCAAATATATTAGTCACCCATTTTTGTTGCTCGGGGGAGGAAAGGTGTTGTTCCAAAAAATACTTGAGGCTTTGATGATCTGTCTTAATTTGGAAGCGTTTCCCCAATAGATAAGGTCGCCAGATATCCACGACATGCAGAATAGCCAACATTTCCTTTTCATATATTGATTTTCCCAAATTTCTCTCGGACAATTGTTTGTTGGTAAAGGCCAAAGGCCGACCCTCTTGCATAAGGACAATGCCAATTCCTTTCCTGGAAGCATCACATTCTAGGATAAAGGTCTTTGTGAAATCAGGAAGTGCTAGGATTGGAGTGGTGCACATGGCCATCTTCAAGGTTTGAAAATCTTGAGTCGCTGTTGGAGTCTAAGTGAAAGAATTATTTTTAAGGAGTGCAGTGAGAGGTGCCACAATCTTTCCATAATTCTTAACAAACTTGCGATAATAACCTGTTAAACCCATAAATCTCCACAAGCTTTTGAGAGTCTTTGGGTGAGGCCAATCTTGCATAGCTTCAATATTTTTAGGATCTAGCCTGATGTCGTCCTTGCCAACAAGATGACCCAAGTACTCGACTTTCGAGGCGCGAAAATCACATTTAGATTGTTTGAGGAAAAGTTGGTGCTAAGAGAGTAGATGGAGAACTCGATCCACATGAGAAAGATGGTCTATCCAGGTTTTGTTGTAGATGAGGATGTCATCAAAGAAAACTAACACAAAATGACGAAGAAAGGGACGGAAGACATGATTCATGAGGCTTTGGAATGTGGAGGGAGCATTACACAAGCCAAAGGGCATGACCAAAAACTCATAGTGGCCCTCATGAGTTCTAAAGGAAGTCATAGGAATGTCTGCCTCTTTCATACATATCTAGTGGTAGCCCGAATGAAGATCAAGTTTAGTAAAGAACTGGGCGCCACTCAATTCATCCAAGAGGTCATCAATGACAGGAATGGGAAATGTCTCTTTAATGGTGAGTTTTTTTAGGGTGCGGAAGTCAGGACACATGTGCCAAGAACCTTCTTTCTTAAGGACCATGACCACAGGAGAAGAGTAGGGGTTCGTACTAGGGCGGATAATACCTACGTTGAGTAGTTCATGAACCATTTTCTCAATTTCATTTTTTTGGGAAAATGGGTGACGATAGGGACGGATATTGGGAGGAAGGCTTCCTGGGACAAGGGAAATGGAATGATCATGAACACCACGGGAAGGAGGGAGTCCCTGGGGAGTGGAAAAAACCCCTTGATATTTAGAGAGGATGGATTGGAGGTCCTGCGACACAGAGGGTGTCTCAGTGGCTTGTATGGCATGGAGTTGGGCAATAATGCCAGAATGACCTTTTTTGAGTATCTTTTCCATGCGATGGGAACTAATGATCTCTGGGGAACCGACGATGATGCCTTGGAACTTATATTTTTGGCCCTCCTACTCGAATTGCATGGTTAATTCCTTAAAATCCATGAGAATGGGACCCAAAGTCCTTAGCCATTCCACACCCAACACAATGTCACAACCGCCCATGTCGATAGCAAACATATGAGACTTCATATGGTAGTCACCAATTTGGAGACACACATTTTCACAATGCCCTCCACATTTCATGGACCCACCATTGGCAATCATGATTTGGAAATTATTGAATGGACGAATATAGCAATTAGTTTCTTGGGCAATGCGACGATGAATAAAATTATGGGTGATTACACTATCAACAAGAATGATGACCTTCCTATGCTTGACATAACCAATTAGCTTGAGGGTTTGGGGAGCAGAGAAGCCAGTGAGAGCATTTAGGGAAATGACTGGTTCTACTTCAGGAGGGTCTAAGGGAGGGGTTATGTCAGTGGGTTCAGGTGACACAGACACAAGGGGAGCCTCAACATCCTCTTCTGAAACATCCTCCGAGATGGCCATAAAAAGATTTTGTTCCTTACACTTGTGTCCCAAAAAATATTTATCATCATAATTATAACAAAGGCCTTTGAGTTGGCATTCAACCATTTCGACCCTGGTCAATTTCTGGATCTTTAGTGGAGTAGAAGGAGGAGTGGGAGTTATTGGTTTAGTGTGAGGAATAAAGGAGGGTTTGTGGTTTTGAGAAGAGACAACTTGTTGTGCTTCCTTAGCTCTTTTAGTAGTGTCCACCCAAATCTGAGGCTGAGCCATGAGGACATGAGCAAAAATCTCATCCTTGAGTCCACTGATAAAACATTCTCGAAAAAAAGCATCACACATGCCCTCCATACGAAAATCCAGTTTCTCAAAAGTAGCTATAAAGTCTTCCACGGTGCCAGATTGTTTCAACTTTGTCAAACAGCCTAAATGATTGGTGTCAGTGTCAAAGCGTTCATAAATCTCTACCACAAATTGTGTCCAAGCCACATACCCTTGGCGGGCATTTTTTCTCCATTGCCACCATTGCCAACGTTCTTTATCTAGATGGAGAACACCATACCAGAGTTTGGCCAAGTCATCTGTAATGCCATACAAAGAGAAATAATGTTCCATTTGAGTTACCCAGCTAGTGGGATACGATCCATCAAATTTTGTCACATCCACACGCAGAAGGCGTAGGTCACGCTGAAATTGATGGGGCTGAAAATTCTGGGAATGAGAGGAAGTTTCACCATCGGTATGCAAAGGCGGGTCAGATAAGGGAAGATCTGCAGGGATATGCAGCTTGGCGCAGATCGTCATAGCGACATATTCAAGATCGTTAGTAATGTCTTGTTTGATCTCTTGTTTGACTTCCTCGATTGAGGCAGTGACTGAAGCCACGATGGAGGAATGCATTTTTTGATTGATGGAGAGAATATTGGCACTGAGTTATCGCACTTCTTGTTGGTTTTCAGTGAAATTAGAGTGCAAGGTATTGAAGCAAGCTTCCAAGTCTTGGCTACGGGTATGGGACATGATGACCAGAGAACATGAAAAGGGGTGGGTGGGACCACACAAAAAATGGGTTATGGGTGAAGTGTATCACAACGATCATGGCAAGGATTTGAATCTAATGGGGTAAAGCCCAAATAAGGGTGTTGGGTCCACAATTTTTTTTTTGCTGAAAAATGATAGGTATGACTGAGATTAGGGTGAAGAGAGAAATCCAACAGAATAGGTATCAAATAATGGTGCCAACAGGATCCGATCGATTTATCTACAAAGGGCTTTAGAAGATCTATGTCGATCCGTATACAGGTGTTGTCTGATCGCTACCACTTGAAGGGATACCAACAGGGGTTACAAGGGTGGCCAACCTATGTGCGCTTAAGTACCACTTGTATTTGATGCGTGTATGAATCCTCAACCGTTTATGCGCGTAACGAAAGATATTTGTAGCTTAAAGATGTTGGAATACGTCGCTACCCTACAAAAATTTAACCCACAATTTTATGCCGAGGAAGGTGCTCCGATACCACTTGTAACATTCCAGATATAAAAGTATGTAGAACATAATAAATAGCTAAAAATGGCAGATGAACAACAATATAACCAGAACAACACCACGATAATACCAAAATGATAGCAAAATAACACCAGAAATAACACTTTGATTACTGAGAGCAATGTTCACTTGCCTCTTCGACGGGGCAATCTCCAGCAGAGGAGAGCTCTATTACAATAATCTCCAAGACAAAAGTTCTCATACCCTCGACTCCTATTTATACTAAATATGTCTATCAAAAGAACCATCTAGAGGAAGATCCTTCTAGAAGCGGAAGATTCATTTAGGTCTTCTTACATTGGACTTATTCTTCCTTATTGTTAGGCCTTATTAATATTGACCTTTATTACATGGAAATATATTATTTTACCTGCATGAGGGGTTAGGTCCCTAACACTCAGAAGATTTCTCCCAATTTTTATGGTCCTTATACTATTCTTAGGCATGTGGGGCCTGTCACATATCAATTAGCTCTACCTAGTGATTGTAAGCTCCATCCAGTTTCCATGTTTCATGTTTAAAGAAGGTGATTGGAACTAAGTGCCAAACTCAAACCCGTCTCCCAAAGTTGGATGAAGAAGGTTCCATTTGGCTACATCCCCAAGCAGTCTTGGACCAGCATGAATGTTGTCTCTGTTAGCGTACCATCATGGAAGTATTAGTGCAGTGGAAAGATACAACCCCAGAAGATGCCACGTGGGAGCCAACTACCATTCTGCAACAATTTCCTCATCTAAAGCCTTGAGGACAAGGATTTTTTTCAAGGGGGAGGGCATGTTAGGGACCTAACCTCCCTAACCCCTCATGTAGGTAGAATAATATATTTTCCAGGTAATAAAGGCCGAGGTTAGTCTATAAGGCCTATTTAATAAATGAGAACAAGTCAATGTAAGATGACCTAATGGAAGCTTCCGCTTCTAGAAAGATATTTCGCTAGAAGGTTCTTTAGAAGATATAATTAGTATAATAAGATCAAGAGGCATGAGAAGTCTTTGTCTTGAGAATTATTGTAATAGAGCTATGCTCTGTTGGAGGTTTCCCCCTCGAAGAGGCAAGTGAACATTGTTTCCTATCAATAAAGGTATTATTTTGGTGATGTGGTTTCATCTATTGTGTTGTTCCGTTGTTATTCTCTGTGCTTATTTATGTTTTCAGCTATTATAATACATCTGGTACCTTACAATATCCCCTTTCTATATCGTTGATGGCATCAACACAGTCACATTGCTAGCCAGTGTCATATGCACCTTCATGGAAAGACCGGAGGTGACCGAACATCGACGCCAAAAAATAGGGCAATGACTATTGTAGAGGTGGATCTAGTGTCACCTATAGAAAAGCAGGGTAAGGTAGAGGCAACAAGTGGGTTGTCAATGCAATGCGGCACTGAAGTAGAAATAACATGATAGGAAATTTGACTCTCATCACCTGCTTACCAAGAGAAGATTCCTAATCTTGGGCAAGCCTCACAGGAAATCCAGATTGCTTCGGACACTCGCTAGGGGTTCAAACCCCAGTTGGGTATGATTTGTCCTATTTCTCCTTCCATAATTGTTTTGATAAATTATTTGACTCTTATGGGAAGGGACTGAGTCGGGAACACTAAAAAACCTCCCCTTTTCATCTGGTATTTTGGGTCCATCCAATTTTTCTCTGTCGGGACCATATTTAGCCCACTGCTCTTTAGTCCATGAAAAGGCCTCTATCCCCTCGCAACAATAACTATAGAAGCTGAGTCCTCTATGGATTCTTAAGAGGGAGCAATCATTTACCAGCTTAAAAAATAGAGCCATTTCATCACTGGGAGCTATGAGTAAAGGGATGGAAGGTTTGGGAAAAATTCCTATGCCCCCCTAAGAAGGTAAAGGTCATGGAAGGAAATCTCATCTTTCAAAATACTAGAATAAGGCACTTGTAGATATGGCAGCTAGGAAACAACTATCCATTTTTGGGTCACTTAGAGCATCGACAACCCCAGAAGCGGTTTCCAGATGAAACTCCTCTCCTTCAATTGTAGGGTGTGGCAAGCCCCTCCAAAAAATTGGCCCTCAAAAGATTGGTGGAGTCCAACCAACCTAATAATATTCTCCTATAGGAAACAATGGGGGAAGAATCAATGGTCATAAATTTATTGGAATCCCTTTTAAAGAAACAAAGATTTATATGTGCAGATACTAAGGGACATTCCGTGGGGCTAGAAATTAGGTGGAATACCAAAACTATCAAATTGCAAAACTCTTGGGGGTTTGAATCTAGGCTAGGGGTGGACATACTATGAAAATATTTGGGGAAGGTGTTCTCGGTGATAAACATTTATGTTCCATTCCTTGACCATGCCCCCTTATGGGAATCTATGCTCAAAAACTCCTTTATTAATTATAATGCCCTCATATTAGGTGGAGACCTAAATTTCTCCATGGGAGCTGCCAAAGTATGGGGTCCCAAGGCAAGAACCGACCCCTTATCTGATTTCTTGATAAACATTCTAGGAGAGAAGGGTTTGTTAGATGTAGCTCCGGTCATACTAAATCCTACTTGGAGGAATAAGAGAGTAGGGGAGGAAAAAATTGCAAAGATAGTTGATCATTTTATGGCATCATACACATTGTTGGAGACCCCTCTTCAGTTGAGACAATGAGTAGGAAATGGAAGTGAATAAAATCACAATAGGTGGTATAAGAAAACATGATATCCCTTTCAAGTTCATCTTGTCCTGGCTAAAAGAGGAAATATTTCACTCTCTGGTCAAAGAACTCTGGGTTCCTTGACCATAGATTAGGGGTTTCAACTGCTATCCAGCTTGCAGCAAACCTAAAGAAAGTTAAAAGGGCAATTGTTGAATGGGCAGACCACAAGAGGCAAAGAGATGAACATGACCTAATTGATATAGAAGCAAACCTCCAATTAGTTTATGACTCCGAAGGGGCGGGTTATGCTATTCCCGAATCAAAAGAATCTTTGCAGATTTTGGAAAAGACAAGAAGACAACTCTTGGATGATAGAGAAGTAACATGGCGTATAAAAAGTCATGCTTTATGGCTGGAATGTGGAGATGAAAGCACAATTTTTTTCCCGACATATGTGAAGGGAAAGAAACTCTCAAATACCATCTGGAGTTTAATTGACCCCTATGGAAGAATGGTCTCCTCCTTTGATGGGATCGTTCATCTTGGCAAGAGCCACTTTTATAATATTTTCAAGGCTGATGAGCCTCCAATTAGTTTATGACTCCGAAGGGGCGGGTTATGCTACTCCTGAATCAAAAGAATCTCTGCAGATTTTGGAAAAGAAAAGAAGACAACTCTTGGATGACAAAGAAGAAACATGGCATCTAAAAAGTCATGCTTTATGGCTAGAGTGTGGAGATGAAAACAAATTTTTTTTCCCAGCATATGTGAAGGGAAAGAAACTCTCAAATACCATCTGGAGTTTAATTGACCCCTATGGAAGAATGGTCTCCTCCTTTGATGGGATCATTCATCTTGGCAAGAGCCACTTTTATAATATTTTCAAGGCCGATGAATGAGTCACTATTGCAGATATTGTCAGGATGGCTCTCTTCTTTTCGAGCTTTGTGAATGAAGAATAAAACAAAGCTATTATGGAAGAGGTCTCCAAATAAGAGTTCAAGGAGGTTCTTCATAGTTTCCAGAAGGACAAAAGCCCAAGTCTGGATGGCTGTACAATAGAATTATTCTTAGGCCTCTACGACCTAATAAGGATGGACATTCTAAGGTTGGTGGAGGAATATAGCACAAAAGGTCATATGCACAATCCTCTCAACTCCACATTCATAACCTTGATTCCTAAAATGGACTCTCCACAGTCCCTAGAAAAATTCAGACCAATTTCGTTATACAATTGTATTTACAAAGTGGTGGCAAAGTTAATTTCTAGATGATTAAAATCTATCCTCTCTGCTCCGGTTTCTAGAGAACATTTTGGCTTTCTGGAAGGCAGAAAAACTCATGAAGCTAATGGAGTGGCACATGAATCTCTTCATAGTATTAAGACCAGGAAACTCAAAGGAGCAGTCTTAAAAATAGATCTTTCGAATGATTATGATAGAGTAAGTTGGCTATATACTAGACTCCTACTAACCCACTTAGGGTTTGAAGTGCCTTTCATGAACTGGGTGATGAGTTGCATCACGACCATATCTTTTGTGGTGCTTATCAATGGGGTTGCATCCCCTTTCTTCCATGTAGAACGTGGCCTCGGAAAGGGACACCCCCTATTTCCCCTCCTTTTTCTCCTATTCGCAGAGGGACTTAGTAGAGCACTAGCACATGCAAAACTTCGGGGAGATTCCATGGTATCTCTTTCCCCCACCTTACAGTTAACACACCTTCTTTTCATGGATCATGTATTGATTTTATGCAATGGGCTTTGGGGGGATGTGGAAAAATTGGATACCATCCTGGATCTCTTTGGTCGGGTGACATGTATGCAAATAAACGAGAGAAAATCTACTCTCTTGGTCTACAAGCTGGAGGAACCCGAGTTGATCTACCATAGTACCTCCTTTCCTTGTGAATTGAAGGATTTTGACATAGGATTAAAATATCTAGGATTTCAACTGAAGCTGAACTGTTATAAGAGAGAAGACTGGCACTGGCTAATAACAAAATTGGAAAAAAAGGTTAAAAGCTTGGAGTTTCAGATGGCTATCTCGAGCAGTTTGAGTGGTATTGGTCAAATTGGTCTTAGAGTACATCCCAGTTTATTGGATGTCTCTAGACTAGATCCCCAAAGGTGTGCTAGAAAAAGCAAGAAGAATATGTTTTAAATTCTTATGGGCTGGCACTCAGAAACATTTCATTCTGCCATGAGTAAAATGGGAAACTCTGGTTTCTCCAAAAATTATCGGAGGATGGGGATCAAAAAATATTTTTCTCTTCTCAAAATCATTCGCGGCCAAATCCATTTGGAGATTGGTTTCATCGGAAATCTTGTGGACGAAGGTGGTAACACATAAATACATTCACTTGGAATCGGTGGAGGAATGGATCAGGAATCCATTAAAAGAGAGGTCTACATGCTCAATCATATGGAAGGTAGTCCTCAAATCCTTCCATGTTGTTAGGGAAGGACTAGCATGGAGAATAGAAAGTGGAACAAACCCATGGTCGGGCAGTGGAGACAATCATCTTCTCCCATTAGCCTTAATGCAACAACTACATACTCAAGGATACTTTTATATAAACTAGATTGTGGATCCAAGACACACTACCATTTGAAGCCAAGAGTGGAAGGACTCAATTCGGGTGGGATTGGGGGTGGCTTTTTTTGAATATTGTGCCAACTATATCAGAGCCCTCAAAGTATCATATATTCATATAATAGATAGGGGAGATGAACTAGTCTAGAAATACGCCCCTCATGGCATTTACACTATGAAATTAGGGTATACCCAACTAAACCTATATATCCACTAATGAGAGCCATACTAATGGTGGAAGGGCCTTTGGAAGATAATATATCCCCTTAAAGCTCACATTTTTATGTGGTGTTTGATAGCCAACAAAGTACCCACTCGAGACACTTTGAAACATAGACAATTGGAGGGCTTGGGGTGGTGCACTATGTGTCGATCTAATGAGGAAACAATGATTCACCTCTTTATATTTTTCGCTTTTTTTAAACAAATGTGGTAAGAGTGCTCCAAAAAATTGGGCCAAGATAGCATCTGGTAGGGGCTGTCAATATAAGAAGCCTGGCATGAATGGGTTTCCAAGGCCACAAATCATAGTTACAAGGCACTCATGTTGATCATCAACTGGGGAGCCTGGCTTTCCAAGAAATCTTCCATCTTCTAGGATACTCCCTCAATATCGAAAATTATCGTGGTTCAAGGCCTCAACATACTATCACATTTTCCATAAGAAAAAGGGGCAGGCACAATACAGATAATTCAAGAAGAATAACTGGACTATACCAGGTCGTGGACTTATTTTGATGGAGCCTAGCAAGATAACAACCTACACTATGGAGGGGGTGCATTTCTCTATCACTTAGACACTCATTCATCACAATTAAAATGGGGCTAGGTTTTGGAACAAATAATTTTGCTGAGCTCATGTCATTAAAACTGTTGTTACTCTTTGCGGAGGGAAAATGAGTCAAAACCCTACAGATTTTTGGTGATTCAACAACAATCATTAACTGGACCAGGAAATCTCAGAAATGTCACAATATTTTATTTCTTTTTTTACTTTAAGAAGTTTTTAGAATACTTGACTCTTTTGATTCTTTCTCTTTGCGACATGTATAGAGGGAGCGTAACTTGGAGGCAGATCTACTCTCGAAATCATGCATACAAATGGATTATGAGCAATGGTTGATTACTTAAATCAAAGATGGAACTCATTTTGAGATCTACAATAAGCCTTTTTCTAATGTGCATGCCCATTTTTGACATCTCTTCACAACATTATGTATTTGGAGATATTTCAACTTTTTTTTGTCTTATTTCAGACTGCAAACATTAGATCTTGACCAACCATGAACCGTTTTTTGTTAGACTCTTTCTGGTCTAATTGTTTGTAAGCATTTTGATGATATAGTGTTGGTAAAGCTTTCAATTGTTTTTCTTATATGCTCCTTTTCATAGGGCTTTGTTGTGTGCCCTTCAACTTTGGCGAAATACACGATTACATGTATTCTACAAAATGTAAATTTCTTTTCTCTCCAGATGAAATAAAATTTACGCTTTTTTTTTTGAGGAAAAAAATAAAGCAAAAAGAAAGATTAAGTAAAACAAAACAAAAAAAAAAGAAATTAAGATAAGCAATACAACACGTTGTTATGGAAATTATGTACAATTTTTTTGAAGCCAACAAGTTATACGACTGACTCGAATCACCAAAAAGCACTCTTTCAAGCCAAATATACTTAACATGAGGAGAGAACAGAGCCCCTAGTCATTACAAAAGATATTTAGAGAGGGAAAACAAAAATCCTGAGCAACTTCAACGCCAAGACAAGATTTGCATCACCTCTTAAATAGACGACCCAATCAATTTAGAGAAAGAGAAATATCCCATTCAGTCGAACATGGAATATTCAAACAAATCAACAAAACCATGGCTTCAAAAAGTCTAAATCTACCAAGTTGGCAAAGAAAACAAAACCAACTTGGTCATATGATTTGATCGGAGATCCTCAATTGAACAAAAGAACCAATGCGACCAAGAAAATTAAACAATAAAAGTCAACTGATTCAGGCGAACTCCCCAAGAAAAGAAAATTGACTTAGTCGAAACAACTGACTACCGAGAGAACTTTGACACAATAAATGCTCGATGAGATGGGCTTGACTAGCACCCTCTTGTTGACACATCCATCCCCTCACACGAACAATTATTTATGCTCACCATAACTATTGACACACACAAATCAATGGCATTGTTGGCCAAATTAAAGTCACCACTTCACCTCCTGCCTATAAACACAGAGGAAGCATATGACATTACTTCATTATTGTTCACTCTCGAGTATCAGAGCACTCAAAGCACATAATTCTCAGCCAAGCACGCGACACTAGAACTTCATAAACTAAACTCTTAGTTCGATGAACAACAAACCACAACCATGCCAAGAATGAGAGGCCAAGTTGCATACTCCCTAATTTAGCCACGAACAAAAGCCAAGTTTGATAGAGCTATCGCAACAGAGTTAGAAGCTAGTATGCAGAACATTCATGGTGCTAAAATGGAGGAGATCGACTGGGTGAGACACTGGCATAGCTTCACTGCACGGGGCATGGAAGCTAGAACTTGGAAATAAGAAACTTCTTGGAGAAGGCTGACATTCGACATTTCCTAGGTGCACTGCAGGTAGCAGACTTTGGCAGATGGAAAGAAGAGGTCGCAAAATTCTTGGTTAGTCAATACCACTATGGGAACTTGTTGTTAGACTATCCAGTAGGAATTATTAGAGGAATGATACACCGCATCATAGGGTTACCACACAGTGGCACCACAGTGCCTAAAACCCTAAACTCAAATGATTGGATACAATTCCTCACAAGAGAAACCTCATCAAAGAATTAAAAGGGGTTATTAATTATCAGGGTGACAGATCTCCGGGCAAAATTGACTCATGTGATAGTTTCACTATGCTTCATGACTTCAAGTCGGGCGTCTGATGTTAAGCTCACAATGCTTGAGCATATCGACCAAATTCTTCAAACAAGTGAAAAATTTGACTGTGCTGAACACTTAGTTGCAACAATCAAAAGTAATTACAGGGAGTGCCAAGAAAATGGGTCAGCTATCAAATTTTTGTCCCTGCTAATATGGCTAATATGGCTAGCCATGAATCAAGTTATTTTAGTCAGGGAACCAACATTTACAACAAAATGGAGTCCGACTATGGATAACTATAGAATGTTTGCCCCATGAGCAGTCGACTTGTCCGACTCCCTGCCAATGAAGGAAATGTTTAGAAGCTCAGTGAATAACTTGGAAAATGTCTCACATAGATGGAGAGTCGACCAAAAATTTCGATGGGCACTGCCACTGAACACACACATCCATATTAGTCTCAACATCACTATAGTTTGGTGTGGAATGGGTGATGGGCTAGCACCAACTGACAAAGCTAAAAAAAATTTAGGACCTTGACAGGTACTTCAACTATGAGACATAAGTGTTGCAGGATAGTTCGACATTATTAACACCTTTGACAGATGCTAAACAAAAGGAAGAAAGAGAAGCGACAATGTACACAATTCCATTTGTTCAAAATCTGGACATGGAAGGAGGCACCCTTACGAAGCAAACCCTGGTAAAAAGAAAGTAACAAGAAATAATATCCAAAGGAAAACAAGCTATCGACATGGAGGCATCTTTGGAGGATGTGGATATTATTTGGAAAGAGACATTTTAGGCAAATACTACACTGAACTTCAATGACCCCATAATGAGAGAAAAATTACCTTTCGCACTAACAAGATAGTCGTGAAGGTCAAACTGCATGAAAAACAAACTCGACAAGATAAAGTAGTCACCGAGAATATATTGAAGTCGATTATTGGGCCAACATTCCAACAAACAATGAAAACCCTCAAACAAAAATGTGTTGAAGCATAAAAAACCAAGGCAATCTTGAAAAACAGGTTGAAACGAGAAGACATAAAAATCAAAGGTTGGATGATCAACAGGAGGAGAGCACAGGTGGGATGACTAATGCTACTTCATGCTGACTGAATACTAATAAACTCGACCCCAGTAGTAAGCCAGTTCCAAAGAGACAATGAACAAGAGCAAGCACAATTGACCTCATGAGGGAATCACCTCCACTCAACCCTACACCAATTATCAAAGAGAGAACAACTAAAAAAGAGGCATCCAAATACAAAAAGAAACCAAGGAAAGGGAATCGACAAGTATCCTCTGAAGAAACCATTTCATATTCACCGCCCAATTGAAGCAACCAATAAAGTGCAAGGGATTCTAGGTCAAAAGAATTTGAGGAAATCCTATAGAACAGAGTAAGTATAAAGGATGCTCCAGTCGAGTTAACCCCTGCGGGCAAGTCGAATTCACCCGAATCAACTCAATCAGAAATGAGTTCAAACAAAGTAAGTCAATCGAGTCAACCCGAGACATTTGCAACAACTGAATCAAAAAACACACAGAAGCACAAAGACAATATGACACACATACTCAGGGGATAGAGCATACTATCTTAGCACATAAGCCAGTTGACAAGGATCCTATCATAGTGCCATCAGGTGGAACTGATCCCCCCAATAAATCTAATGAAGAGACAAGGAAAATCCAACAAGAGAAATAGACCGAACTATAATAGTCGACTGAACATAGTGATGAACAAGAAAAAGAGGATAACAATGTTGACAAAGGCTCACCTAAGAAAACAAGTCCTCCTCCAGAATATCCTCCACTAGGAAGCCCTCAGAAGAATGACCAAAACGAGCCAACGGGCCAAGAGAATAATGAAAATGATGGTAGGAACAATGAAACTAACCCAGATCCCAACACATAACTAGAAACAGGGGAAAGCAATGAAGGAAACCCTAAAAATGAGGATCAAGTGAATAAATGTAACGACTCTGACAAAGACGAGGACAAAGAGACAAACAAAATCAAAGAGCAACAAAATGTCAAAAAGAAAGAGAAGAATAAGAAGACAACAATTCACAGGAAGGACAACACTTCAAAGTTAATTACATTCACGGTCTTTAATTGAGTCAGTTCCTCAGAACTGACTTTAGAGACAATGTTCGACTTGTCAGTAGCATTTGATGAGGAAATGCTCGACTTGTTAACCAAGTCGTAAAAGAGTCGACTAACAGATGGAAAAAAGCCATGAGATATGGTGATCGAATCCCAACATGAAGGAATAAGGAGAAACAAATATTGCAGTATTGTGTATTGGTTGCCAAAGAAAAACTTGGTATAGAGCACCCAACAGAAGTAATGGACCCATTAATAACACTCAAAGGGATAGTCAAAGCAATGGTTGACACGAGCGTCAACAACCAACATGAAATCCAACACCTGAAGCAATCCAATAAAGAAATAAAACAACTACATAGTTGAAAAATAAGAAGCAATCATGACTTAATGGCTCAACAGACAACAAGGTTTCTTCAATCTCAACACGAAAAATTCAAGGAGGACGGATAACATTTGGAAGTGGCTACCTCACAAGAAACAATTCTAAACACAATACTTAGCAGCTGGCGTTCGTACTTTTCTACACTTAAATCCCAAAAGACAATAATTGTCTACTTGAGAACAACCAGAGAACTCACCACTCACCCAAATTCCAAATTGGCTACATCAAATCACATTGCAAAAGAAAAGGCAGTTGAGGCAGAACTATCTAAGCAGGAAAGGGAGTAGTTGAGAGAATCGAACAAGGCTCAAGTGGAAACTGAAAACACCATCAAGCATCTTGACCATGTCAAAGGAAAAGTCTAAGAAGAAGAACAAAAGTTTGACTCATAGTCGACTTCAGTGAAGGATGCCCCCTTGGCAGACAAATTAGATTTCTTAGCACATTTGAAGTCAATGGGGATGGAGGCCTAGTATTCCATCGACAAATGGTAGATGTTTTCACAATACTTACAGAAAATGACCCCAAGCATCTACCAAATAGCATTTGAATAATTGTTGCAGCAGCTTGCAGAACAGTTGGAGGCCACATGATCATATTGACAAAAGTTTCAGTTTTTCAACCCCACAATATCAGAGTCGAAATTCCTAACTACCAACCATCAATTAATAACTATGGTAATGGATGATGATGGAATAGAAGAATCATACATGGACAAGAAAACAACACCACTGCCTCCAAATATAAAGCTGCATGAATGGAGAGTTCCAGAAGAAACAATAGGACAAACAGAGCAGCAAGAGAAAACACCATGATCAATTAGTGGGCACATATATTTTTTGTGATTATGCTCCAAAGCCCTTTTACAGTCGTCACTTAAGAATTTTTTGAGGCACAAGTCGGTAGGCCGATAGAAGAGCTAAAGCGTGCTGGTTCGAAAGACTAAAGAATTGTTTTGTGAGGGTCAAGTCCAAGAACACACAACCAACTTTAGAATTCTTCTCTTCTCCAAAGACACTATTATTTGTTCTTCATTCTAAAAAATTGTATCTCTCTCTCTCTCTTTCTCCAAAATTATGTAACCTATTGGTGAAAACCTCTTCAAGGGCACCAACATGGTCTGTTAAATTCTTCTAAACTCATAGTCACACTCCCCCCTTGCTCGGGACAAGTAAGGAATTGAGGGGGGGGAGGGAGATGTTGTAGGGGCTAGTTGGCTCTGTCGACTAGACCCGCTAGTCAACGACATAGAAGTTGGATAGAGGAGTTAGTCGAACAAAACGTCAGAGTCAACCAACCAGGTAGTTAAGAAGTGTAACCGACAAGTAACTGTATGACGTGTGTGTGTGTGTGTGTGTGTGTGACTATGTAATAGAGAGAAAATAAGGTTGTTTTACACATATAATAAAATTAAATTTGATGGTTCTCCCATTACTTGTGTATGTTTCCATGTATGTGATGCCCCTAGGAATAGTAGTAATAATACTACTGTATCCTTGGATCCTTACTTTAATTTATCAACCCGGGGTTCGTACAAACTTGAGAGGTGTTATGCATTGTATATGCAGTTTGCATCGACAGTAGTATAGGTTTGAGACTAATCAAGGACTTGAATGCGTGAAATGGTAGAGGAAATTGAAATGACAAAAATAAACTTTAAACTATTGCCAAAAATCACACCAAATTAGAAGAGTAAGTAATCTAGATCTACAGAGAAAAAAAGGAATTTAATCTAAAAGTATACTAAACCATAAAGAGCAAATTGAAAGTAGAATATGAATCCATTCTGGTGTATGACAAAAAATTGTAATTAAAGAAAAACTAAACTAATGCATGAACTAAACAAACTATTTTGTGTTTAACCCTTGGATAAAAAGCAAGCCATATGTATTTTTATTGTTTGTTGTTGTTTTCATGTAAACAAGATTAAGATAAAGTAAAATCTAGAGCTAAGACAATCCTACAGAAAGTTTCTACAAGAACTATACAGTTTCTATAGGAAACCCCTACAAGAAGCCAAAAAGAAGCCTAAAAAGGTAGTGTGAGTCTTTTGAAGCATCAACAAAGCTAGACTATAATAAAATGGAATAGATCCGAGGTTCTTGGCCTTGGAAAGACACTCAAGACTGTTCCAATAGGTTGTTGAATCTTTCTACAGGATACTTGTTGTAACTAACCAGTTAATGATAACTCGACAAAAAGAAGAACTAGTCATGCAAAACTACATTAATCTTCAAAAGGAATGAAATGCTAACTAGTCACTATCTTAACATGCAAGGAACTAAAAAAATTGCAACAAGTCTTTGAGCCCTCTTGAGTGGGACCTACCTAAGAGGCACGAGGAGCCTTGAGAAAACTCTAATAAGCTGAAAACAAGACCATCTTTATTCCATTAACAACAATAGTACATCAAAAGCAAAAAGGTTCTAAGTCTCCAACAAAAGTCTTCAGAGCAAAAGATCAATACAATATTATTAAAAATCTATCTCCTTCTCTCCTAGGCTAGAGGTCTATATAGTCTTGAGAGTTCGACCTCTTTGCTGAGATTGAGGAGAGAAGTGGAGAAATAGGGGATATCAATCAATCCCATCTGGATCTCAAACTGTTGCTAGTCAGGAGTGGATATTAATGAACAAAGAGCGCTCTAGAGGTAGGTGGGGACAAAGTCCTTGATTCTTGGTTGGAAGTGCTTTGAGGGAGACAAAATCATTTGTTCTTAAGATGGTGGTGCCCTTCAACTCTCTTGATTTACAGAGTTCATCCTACTTGATGCTACACACATATTTTGGCATATATATTAGAGAAAAAAGGTATGACATACACAAAATTCCACCTCAAAACACATTTACTAAGAAACATGCAAAAATATTCATGACTTACTATTAAATATGGTAAAAAACAAGTATTAAGTCATACTATGTTGGAAAAAATGTGCCTATGATGAGCCTTCGAGACATGCAATAATTGTGCTCATGAGTATGTCTATGTGCACTTGTATATAATGTTGTAACATATGTTGCTATGTGTAAGGAACTACAAATAACCTCTCGTGCTTTCCCTCATACTATAACACTAGGGTTCCATTGTATTCTTGTTATTGGTATGTGGGGTTTGACCTTTCGTCATGGATTTGTCTTCTTGGTGTTCTAGTAGGGTTTGTCATTTCAATTATTGCTCTATATGTCCACAACAATGGTTTGGTGGTGTAAGAGTTATGACAGTGGTCAAGGATTGTGGTGGTGTTGGTGGTTGTGGATGTTCTAAGTGTTCTCGTAGCGTTTGACCTTTTGGTGGGGTTTGACATTTCAACTCTTATTATGGAGTTTATCAATAGTGAGTTGGTAGTGGGTTGTGGTGGTGTTGGGATGATATAGGTGGATCTGGGAATGCTCAAGAATTTATAGTCTCAAATGATGATGAAAATGACTCTATTGTGTAGAGCTCGACGAGAGCTTTCCAATGCAATTTTTGTTAATCACCTAACCATTGTGTGGCCAACTGTTGAAAGAGAAAATATATGAACATGAAGTTAATCATGTCAACCGAAAAGGAGGCAATACATGAATAATACCTTCCAAGTCCACATGGAAAGAAGCAATTGTTGTCCAAGAGCATGTGTAAGAATTATTACACTCGTTGCAATATGAGTGGACATCGAATCGAGAAGTGTTGAAAATTTCATCCACAACTTCGTTCGAAGCGGTTCAAGGAGTTGTGAAAGCACCTACAAAGAGATAGGTAGCAACATCAGTTGAGGTTGATAATTTTGTTGAGAATTTCGAGAAGTAATTCTCTCTAATGGCTTGTCTAGGTAGTATAGTGTATGAGGACATTGTAGCATGGTTTGTGATCATCTCGCCACATGACGGGAATGAGGTTAGTGTTTAGATTTTTAGAGATAGATTCAGATTGTTGTGTGGGTTGTGGGACTAATACCTGACATGTAGTGAAAGGGGGTTGGATGTGTGAGATTACAAAAAGAGTCAGGAGGATCTCTGGAGATTGTAGAGATGTTGTTTGTTCCAGAGTTGAAGGTAAATTTTCTCTCAGTATCAACTTTGGAGGATGAGGGATATGGATTTGTGTTCCAACATGGAAATGTGCTCATACATCCATATAGATCTATACAAGACACAACAATAGTGCATGGTGTCAGATATGAGAGGCTATATAGGTTGCTAGGAAAGCCTATGATTGGATCTAGTGGGTTCTTGGATTCAGAGTCAATGTCCGTATTAAAGACAAACAATTGTGAGGCCTCTTCTAATACTGTCAGAAGAAGAAGCCCATAAAGAATCCCACCTATCCAGGGGATTTTCCATTAAGGGGAAGCAACCTAAAGTGGAACATTCATGGTTATAGCCAAGTTTATCATGCATATGTAGCACCTCCAAATCATTTTTCCATTGTTGTAAAGTAGGAAATAAATAATCTTCTTTGTATGAAGTATGGAGGTAGATTACTTATTAAAAGAGTGAAATAAGTAGAAATGGTTGTTATTTAATGCCATGTCCATGTAAGATGTATATCTTAATGCCTTGTGAGAAGCAAGTCAAAGAGCATAGTTTCCTTTGGAAACATGTTTGGATTTTGCTTTCTCGGAAGCAAGTAAAGGAGATGAATAAGAGGTTAATCATAGACTCCAACAGATACACCAGGCAATACAAGGACATTTAAAAGAGGGCCAAGGTAACATGGGCAAGGCATGACAAGCACCAAAATGATCAATTCCAAGATGGAGATCAATTTTAAGTGCATATCAGAAAAGTGGATAGAGACCAAAAAAGTGAAGAAGTTGATCCTTACTTAGTTGCTAAGTAATCTAGACTTTTGGAGGTACAAAAGTTATTCCAGTGGGGAGGTGTGATCCATATGGATCTAAGAACGCTAAAAAATTGATAGTCTCAAATGATGATGAAAATGATTCCATTGCGTAGAGCTCGATGAGAGCTTTCCAATGCAACTTGAATGGATGTCATATGAGGAAGATGTGGCCTTCTAAAGTTTTGGACAAATTGGGAAAACGATGACAGAGATGCCACGTGACATCACTAGAAGGATGAAATGTGGCAATACAAATGGATACGTGGTAGTACGGATGCTGATGTGGCACTGTACTGACCTGACATGTGGATTGTAAGGATGCTGACATGGAATAATTGATGTTGATGTGGTAGTGTTGACTGGACCATAGAGACAATGACATGGCAGGACATGTGGCAGTACGAAAAATTGACTTGGCATTGACTATGTATTGACGTGATAGGTGATCGCATAGTTACATGGAAAGGTGACTGTGTGCTGACATGGAAAATGATTGTGTGTTGACTTGCAGGTGACTATGCAATAGGTGGACTAGTTGGAAAGTGACACGTGGAAAAATGAAATGGTGCCACGTGGCACTCTGGATTTTCCCAATATGACCTATGTCAAAAATTTGTTATGTAACAACCGAAGGGAATTGAACCCGTAATCTCCGACTTAAAAAACCAATGGTCTAACCACTAGACCAAATGATGACACTTAACTGTATAATGGCACATTCTATATTTAAAGTTTTATTATGTAATATTACACATATAACATGGCATTAGGTGGGTTTGAACCCCCAACATACCTACCAACAAACCAACAAACCGACCAATGCGTCGACGACGCCATTTGTTAAAGCCCACCAACAAACATGTATTAAAGTTTGAATAAATTACCCAACGAGAATATAGCAGGTCGAGTTGTGTTTGACCCCCCCGACCTCCGCTATATAAACCTCACGATTTTCCATTACACCACATGAAGTTTTCGTGTCAGAACTCTAAGTTGAATTCTAATGTATGAGACATGGCTATATTGCCAAGAACTCTGAGTCGAGTTATTTTATGTTGTGTTTTTAGTCCTTATTGGGAGTATGTAATTTGTAGATATTTTTTATGAAGCTTATTGAGGAGCTTTTGAGAGGAGTTCTTGGAGAGCCTTGAGAGAATTTTGTACAAAGTCTTTGTAATCTCATTGAGAGCGAGCAAGTAAGGAACTTTCTTACAAATGTAGTCCTTTTGTATGTTGTAATTCAGTGCCATTGGGCATCTATGGGAGTCATAGGGTGTTTATAGTCAAAAGTCTTGGTTTTTCGAGGTGGAGCTAATGGTGACAGTTACACTCGCAGTTGTGCAATAGAACAAAAAGTCAGTGGTAGGATGGGTCAATCTGTAATGTAGTGCCACTGAGCATCTATGGAACTATAGAGTGTTTATAGTCAAAAGTTTTATTTTTCGAAGGCGAAGCTGATAGTGACATCCACACTTTAGTTCTCTGTAGCATATCAAAAGGTCCTTATTTAGAGAGATTGTTGTAAGTTATAGGATGGGATAATGAGCCACATGTTGTGATACCTCTTTGAGAAGGAGGATATCCACTTTATGTGAGAGCCTTATGCCTTTGTAGATCAGTCCCAGGTTAGAAGACTGAAGTCTTTGCAAAGAAGAATTAATGAAGCGGTTTGTGGATTAAGCGAGCCCGAAGATGTAGCCAAAAGATTTGGTAAAATCCATTAACAACTTGTGTAATGTGCCATTTGACTTGTTGTTGTTATTACTTCACTTCATTTTAGCATTTTAATACCACAAGTTAATTGTGCAAATTATTGAAGTTTGGTTAAGTAAATGGATTCACATGATAGGTGCAAATAGTCAGTAATGGTCATAATTCTCAACTCGGGTTGGATGTTAATGTATGCATATGAGTTAAATTGACATCTAAGTATTTTTGGATCATGGGTGTTATGGGTGTTTTGGTAGGGTTTTTCCTTTTCATCATTGAGGCACTTGGTGTGTCATGTGCATTGAATAATGATCTATGGTTGATTGTGTCTGCATTTGGAGTATTCTTCTCAACAATGTTGCTTCTAGGGTTCCATTGCATTCTTTTTATTGGTCTTGTTGACAATGGTTCGATAGGGATTGTGGTTGGCAGTCATGGGTGTTTTGTGTGTTTTTGCGGGGTTTGGCCTTTCATCGTGGCTTCAAGTTATTGGTGTTCTAGTGAGGTTTGGGATTTTGGCTCTCGTTCTAGATGTTCTAGGTTTCACATTTTAGTGTTGAAAATTTTCAAAATGAGAGTTTATCCTTTCATCGTGGTCTCGTGTTCTTGGTATTAGAGTGGGGTTTGACCTTTCAACGCTTGTTTTGGATGTTCTGGGTTTCACCTTTCATGTTGAAAAGTACTAAGCTTCTTATCCAAAAGTACTAGGCAATGGTTGTGGTGTGGGATTATTTATGCACTCTTGTTTTTATTTTGGAGCTTAAAATGGTTTAGATTAATTATATTTGCAATGTCGCATAGTATATTTGTTAAAGATACACTACCTAGGAATTGAACCCATGACCTAGCCCGTTTGACAACATGGTCTGCATTGAGTCGTGTTTTCCTTTAATGCGATACATTTGTGAGTATGCACCTATGAGAACACTGTTGTCATTTTATTTTAGAAATATTCTTCTCGATAGTGTTATTGCAAGGGTTCCATTATATTATTTTCACTAGTCTAGTGGTGTTTAGTTTTTTGTCATGCCTTCGTCTCCTTAGTGTTCTAGTGGGTTTTGGCCTTTCGGTGCTTGTTTTTTTATGTTAAATTTAAAATGAAAATTTTAATATGTAATGAAGCATATTAAATTCGTTGAAGATTGAAGTGCCTAGGAATTTAACCCACGACCTACCCGATGATCCAGATTATATTGAAAACAAAACGAAGGCAAATATATAACAAGGAAACACACAAAGATATTATGAGAAATACAACAATATAGTAAACTCAGATTCTATTAATGACTATCTGGAATACAAAAGAGTAAAATGCAAAGCACACAAGCTATCTAGAATGGTCGGCTATGCAAAACACAAGCTATCTAGACTGTAAAATGCAAAGCACACAAGCTATCTAGAATGGTCGGCTACGCAAATCACACAAGCTATGTAGACTGTAAAATTCAAAGCACACAAGCTATCTATCCCTAAAGAGAGAGATGTGTCAGCTATGCTCATTCGCAAGAAGATAATTACAAAGAGGTCAAAAAATTCCTTTTAAGATAAAACACCAATGAGAAAACCCTAAACATCAATAACCCCGAACTCAAAAGATCAAATGCAAAAGGTTTGTGGGCCCCAATGTGGTTAGTTGATACATCAACTTCTTGAGGGCACAACTTTTGCATACGATCTCCATTCGGGGTGCTCGATACCTTGTCAGAAAGGTCTAACAGAGAAGTACACATTTCATTTAGCTTAGCATGTACCTTTGGCTACATGGTAGGTGTTGTTGCGCCAAAGAAACATCATTTATGGTTTCAAAATGACCCCAGAAGTTTGGGAACCGAAATACCATAGAAAAACTGCCAAGATGTGGAACCATTCTAAACTAGTGGAACAAGTTGGTGGTCACCAATATCCACCTAGATCACCCCATCTAGTAGCTTGCTCAACTTTGAGTCCCATCTTTAATGTGACACATTTGTGAATATGCACCTACGGAAACATCATTGTCATTTTACTTTGGAAATGGCCATTGTATCTTGTGGTCATAAAATTCATAGTTATTCACGTTGTTTAAATCCTTAAATTTTTTGAAGATTAAAGTGCCGAGAAATTTAAGCCATGACCCACCCCATTTAGCGACCTGCTCAACTTTGAGTCCCATTTTCCTTTAATGTGATACATCTATGAATATGCACCTATGAAAACATTGTTGTTATTTGACTTTGGAATTGGCGATTGTATCTTATGATCATAAAATTCCTAGTTGTTCATGTCATTTAAAGGTTCGGTGCAAGAATTATTTTTTATGTCATGTTATTGTTGATTGAGATTTCTATCGGCTTGATTACCATCGCCCAAGTCTAACATCGTTCAACATTTGACCCAGACAAGGTTGTTTGTAACCCAAGTATGGATAATAAGTTGGTTGGTGATGCATTGTATACGATTATGTTGTTGTTACTTGATATTTCTATTGGGTTCACTGCCATAGACCAAGTCTAACATCCTTTAGCATTTGACCCAACCAATCTTGTTTCTAACCCAAACATGGATGAAATCTTGTTAGCTATGAATTGAATAAGATTAGGTTGTGAAATCAATGGTTGAATGATTATACATATGCATATATTAGTTTGAATATATTTTATGAGGTTGTCCTAAAATATGTGATACATTTGTGAATATGTGTTGATGAAAACATTGTTGTCATTTGATTTTGGAAGTGGTCATTTCATCTTATGGTCATAAAATTCCTAGTTGTCTAGGTTGTTTAAGGGCTTGTGCAAGAATTATTTTTATGCCATGTTATTGTTGGTTGAGAGTTATATTGGCTTGAATGCCATAGCCCAAGTCCACCCTCCTTCAACATTTGACCCAACCAAGCTTGTTCCTAATCCAAGCATGGATGAGACTCTAGTTGGTGATGCATTCAATAAGAATAGTTTGTGAAAACAATAGTTGAATGATTTTTTGCATATGCATATATGAGTCTACATAGAGTTTCTAAATTTGTCTTTAAATCTATGATACATTTGTGAATATGTGCCTGTGAAAACATTGTTATCATTTGAGTTTGGTTTTGGTAAAAGTAGTTCTGAAAACGATTTTAGTCTACTGGATATCACTTACCTAGGTCCTGAAAGGTGTACTAGAAACCATTAGGAAAATTTGCTACAAGTTTATCTAGTCTGGAGAACAAAATAAGAAAGGGCTAGTGTTGCTCTCTTAGAGAGATTTGGCATTACCAAAACCCATTGGAGGGTGGAGCCTCAAAAATCCCTTTCTCTTTTCAAAGGCTCTTGTTACAAAAAATGTATGGAGGCCAATTCAAGGAATAGGTTTCTGGGATTAGGTAGTAAGAGCTAAGTATTGTTGATATTTGAATCGATTAAGATTGAAACAACAATCTCATGAGGATTAAAAATCCCCTTTCGTTTTAGTAGAGGTGGTATTCCTCTTTGAATTCTTTCAAGATTTATATTTGAATATCTTGGGACATCAATATTAAAATGGGAGAGTGATAAAAAGAAAACTCCAAATATTTATCATTCAAATAAATGAAAATACTGAAAAGAATAAACATGCATCAAGAATTCCTTAGAAATGGATGACGAACCTTCACTCATAAAATAATATGTTTACAAAAATATGATACAAGGAAAATAACTACAGAAAATTTAACATGAATCTCACATCCATCACAGTTTCAAATATTTTTTATCACATTCAAGGAAAGAAAGATGAAGGGCCCACATATCACAGAACTTTAAAAGAGTGTTTTCATTGATAACAAAAGAGAATATGATAGGAGAAACTTCAAATATCCATTTCTCAAAAACTAGAGTTTCAAAAGATAAAATTAAAGTTTATCCCCAAAGTAGTTCTCTGGGATTTCTCAAAAAGTAATACAAGACTTTGATAGTCTTGGAAATAAAAATGAATTTGTCCAAATTTGGATTGGGATCAGGCTCTCATGGACCTTAAAATAAATAAAAGAAACAAGGACAAAGTTGGACCTGAAAAGAAGATAAAAGAGAAGGATAAAAAAATCAGTTGTGCTTTTCTTGATACAGATAAAACAAAATTGGATGATTTTCTGAATGGGAAGAGAAATGAATTGGGAAGAATGTGATCCGTGTTACTCACTGTGATGGAATCTCTCTCACTGATTTACTTGTTGATGTCCCTTTTGTATCATCTCTTGTTGTGGTTTCTTGACCAATACCAACTGCCTCTAACTGATCTTCTTCTGTTATCTTGACGAGTGGTTGTTTGAACCAATTTTAAATGTATTCTTTCATTGGCACAACATTTATTTCTTGTCTAACTTTGGTATCAAATATTGTGCTTTCCAATTCTCTTAATTCATATGAAAGTTGGTGGAGTATCTCTTTAATATCCTCATTTTAATTTGCATAATTTACCAACCAACTTTCAATTTCATACTTAGTATATTCAATCGTATTATTAAAATTTTCAACTGATAGCCCTTTTCATATTTCCATGTGTTCCTTAAATTGTTGCCTTGTCATAAATATGGAATTTAAAATTAATTTTGGGTCTTGGATCTCCCCTATATTTCTTGCCAGATCTATTTCAATAAATTTGTGATAAAGTTCTTCCTTTTTTACGACCAAAGCGTCACAATCATCCAATATTTCTTTTAGCACATCTATCTTTCTTATCCATCAAGCTTTCAATTGATTTATTCTAGTGGGGGAAGGCAGGTCCTCTTATTTTCTTCTCAACTCAGTCATACCAAAAACTTTTAAAATAAATGTGATTACGACATCTTTGGAGAAACCTTCTTCATTGTTTAAGTATGCCTAGAGATATTCTCTTAAATTATTCAATTTAGTACCAAAAGAAACAATATTATTCCCTACATCCCATGCCTCTAAAGTAAGGGACATTATTTTTTCAATATTTTCTCCAACAAACCGTCTGATTGCGGCCAACAAACTTGATGTTCCTTTCATATTCAACTCGGGTGTTCCGTTGGGATTTCTCCCAGATTGAATAAGAGCAATTGGACTTACAAAGATAGGAGGTGGCATCAAAGCACATTGCAATTCTTTAATTCTTTTTTTGAGCCTTGAATTTTCGGCTTCCATTCCATCAACTGATACTTCAAGAGTGTCCCCAATAGATTTATGCATTTGGGCAATTCTCGGTTCTGGGAATCCATTCAAATCTAGCTATGTGTCTTTCCTTTGGGCACTTTTTCCTTTTGAATTTACTCGTTCAAAAACTAGCTTGTTTAATTCTTTATCAAATAATGCACTATGGAGGGTCAAGGATTCTTCTTCATAAAAGATAGGCTCACGAGTCAAAAATTATCTTGCTACTTCTCCGTTCTGTTGAATCCTCTCGTCATCATCTGGAAACTCTATATCCTTGATGTTTGCGTCTAGCTCCATGTCTTCAAGAAGAGCATCCTCATCATGTATGACTTCTTCCACTACTTGTTGATTATTCTGCCTTTTCCTCTTACTAGTTATTGGTAATTTGTTGGGTTTTTTAGTATTGTTTTTGGGATGATGAGGATCATCTCTGTCACCTGAATTCTCAATCAAAGATTTATGTTTCTCTTGTAAAACAGTTTGGGTATTCCACTTCTGTGTGCCACTTCTCTGAGAAGAAGTCCAAGACTTTGAATTCTTTTCACTAATAACCTTTTGTGCTAACAATGTGCTTCATTTGTATTGATAATAGTCTCAATATCTGCAATCAACACTTCTTCAGAGACATTGTCATCACTTTCTTCTTCTCCATATATACAAGTATTTATGTATGATGCGCTGAAACCTATAGAGACCATATTTTTCATAAAATATTATTGGGGGTCAAACCCCTTCACTTGATTTGCCAATTGAAGATTATATCGGTCGAATTGGGTTGCAAATTCAACAATCTTTGAAGCACCTTTCAATGAAATCTCACCAAATTTCCATGACAATGGAATGAAATACCTTTTATTTATTTTATAAAAGAAATTAACCCAAAATCTGTATTGTCTACAGACTTCTACCATGAATATCTTACCAGGTACATAAAATGGGAGATAGATTGGGGCTTCCTGGGAGCAATAGACTCTGATTATGATATATTCTTCATTTGATTCAAAATTCCACTTTTTGTCTAAGAATGTTGCCGCCTCCACCGATAATCTTGAAGTATTGTTTCCAAACATATTTTTTTTGGAAGAATATAGAAAAGAATCATAAACTTCGTAAAAGTGGTACATCGCTTTCTGCTTTCACACAAAAGGGTACCAAGTATGAACTGGTTCTGTCTTGGGATAAACTTGTCTTGACAAAAGAAATCCTTGAAATGACAATATACGATAACAAAGACCAAATACACAAACATATATAAATTCTTATCTTTCTTGAAATTTGATAGCTGAAATGATATCTCAGAAGACATAATTTTATACCAGTAAAAAATTCTCTTCCCTTGAATAGAATAATATAAAATGTAGAGAGCTAAACGAGGGATAGTAGTAGACGGATCCCATCCCAATACCCTAGCAAGAACCCAAGCCATTTATTTATAAGGTTTCTTCAATTGACTAACCTGAATCACTGATAATTCCTTCAACATTGTCACTGGGTCTTCGAGACATTGCGACAATAAATCCCTGCCACCGTTTTTAGCCTTAATGAAGTTCTTGGATTCTTCAACCTTGAAGGTTGTAGTCAGCTTCAGTAACCTGAGCATTTGGCTGAAAGTTGATGGTGTTAAAGAGATTGGAGAGTGTCCATTCAATTTGATAATTCTTTGGTATTTCTCATAGTTGTATGTGCACCATATTACCAATTCTTTTACATCAAAGACCTTTGGAACGCATCTTGCTCTTGCGATCCCTGATATCCCAATATCATCAACATCCCTTTCTTCAGGAGGTAATGTAGAATGATATCTATATGCTCTTGGCCAGTGGTATTTCAGGTCCTGTCGTGCAAATGTTTTTAGTGTGTCTCCACAAAAGCTTTCTCTTCTTCTCGCCATCTTTCTTGAGAGTTAGCCAAGCATGTATAGTCTTTCTGGAATAGCAAAATAATTCTTTCTTCATATTAACCACTGGAGCTCTTATTTCGAAAGAGTGATTTGGCGAATTAAATTTGAATTTATGAAAAGGGTCTCGATAAAAACACCATTAATAACGGTACTTTATTACTTAACCATCTATCATTTCACTTAAGATATGCATTAAATATTTCTTGGGGAATGTGACAAGGAATGAGGATTCATGGCGGAGCAGAGAAAAGGAATGTATACAAAGAATTGAATGAAAGACATTGTCTTCCACGGTTTCATGGGATGCTTTGAAATATGACTAAGTGTAGGATGGCAGACAAACGAACAAACAAAAGAGAAATTTTCAAAGTAGTGCGACAAACTTTGCTTCTGTGATTGAACTTAAAAGACTAAGTATGGAACATACAATATCAAGAAAATGACTAAGTACCAAAAGCGAACAGATGGATTTGTGATTACAATTGAAGAAGTGATGCATGCCTGCGGACCCGTCGTTCCACAAAGTATATGAGAATATGATTAAGAGTTGGTACACATTGTGTGCAATGGAAAAGAGCAATATATTTTGAGGATGACAAAAGTTAAGGTAAAGGTCATGAACCCGCTGCAGATCAAATTTTTTCTAAGTATGGAGTATGACACACAAGAGAGATATTTATAACTTAGTTAATTTTAAGGTAAAAAAGTATATAGCCCCTAATATAGTGGAGGTTTGGATCAAGAATCCCCTTAGCCAACAAAATAATGCCTCAATAATCTAGAAAGTTTGATCAATGCTTTCCATATAGTTGACAACTAGTTCATTTTGAAAATTGGAAAAAGGGGATAAAGTGCAACTTGGCCTTGACCCTTGGGTAGGAAGCAAAGGTATGCTAGAATTCCCCTTCAATTGATTCATGATATAAGAAATAAAGGTTATTTTAACCTTAAATAGATCACAAACTGGACAAGGTCCACTAATTGGCATCAACAATGGTTATCATGGAAAGAAATTGGTTTGGGGAAAAAATATGTAGAAGAATGTAAAAGATACATAGACCTATTGATGGGTAACTATGTTCAGCTTAAGAGGGGAGAGGATCAACTAATATAGTCTTTGAATCCAACTAGAGCTTATATTCCTAGATTAGGCTACAAAGCACTAGTAGAAGAAGGAAGAGAATACCAACATATCTAGTGGTCGATAATTATATGGAAATTAATATGCCCAATAAAAAACTAAATCTTTATGTGGTTGAGATTACACATCAAGGCTTCCACATGTGCTTGGATGGTGCAATGAATGTCACCAAGAATTTTATAGGGCCGAGATGGTGTTGTAAATGTCACCAAGAATTTTATAGGGCCTAGATGGTGTTGTAAATGTCACCAAGAAGAAGAATCTATTTTTTTATTTCACACTAGAATGTACATACACTAAGGAGGTATAGAAAGAGGTGTAAAGATTAATTGGGATCGGGAATCTCTGGGAAGGGAAAATTCTTGAAGAGGCCTTTAGAACTTGGTGTAACACAAAGAAGACTTCTAAGATTAGAGAACTTCCACTTAACATACTCCAGAGAGCGTGGCTTGCTATAAATCAAAAGTTGTTCAAAGATAAAGAGATCATTCCATTCAAATGTGTTGTCCAATCCTCAAATATTTTAAATGCTTACTCATAGGTGTAGGGAAAATCTATCCCTCATATTCAAGGTGAAGTAGCTATACATAACGATATTCCATGGGATTTTTTTGATGGTGCATCACAAGGGAACCCTCCCAAGAGAGGTTCAGGAGGCATAATATACTTATCTTTAAATCACAATATTTCTTTTAAAGACAAAATTGGTTAGCACAAGAAGTTGGTGTAACCCATTTACAAATTTTTGGAGACTCGAAGTTGGTTATCCAATGGATGCGTAAGAAATTACTCTTAGAGATTTCACATTAATACCTTTGTATAATGAACTTCTCAACGTACTAACATTTTTCTCACATACATCTCTATAACATATTTATAGGGAGAGGAACAATGTTGCAGATGGACCCTGAACAACGGGAATTGGGTTGGAACAAGGAACCTCTTGTTTCAATTATCGAGAGTCAACATACTACATAATATAATCATGAACCGTGGACTCAACTGCAACCATTGCAACTTCTATCTCAGTTTTTGTGTAATGATATAATTTCATTGATATCTGGATGAAAGATAAAATGCACCTTTTTTAAGGTCTTTTTTTTTTGAAGAGTTTATTGATGTAAGTAAATAGGAACAACTTGGAGTCTTTTTTGTGATGATGTATTGTGTTATCACATAGAATTACAAGGGTAAAAAATCTTTTTAATTTTGATTTTGAGTCATAGGTTTTCATTAAGTTTTAGGTTTTTATGTCCCCTTGCTATAATCATTTTTCAATTTTTGATGTAAATAAGCTAAGGTTAGTTTTGGCTTTGGTCTAGAGTCCTTGGGTTATGCCTTGCTATCATAACAAGTAAGATAAAGCTTCATGAGTCACATCTTTCAAATTATCCATCATCACCTTGACATGTCACTTCCTCCATGTTGTACGCAGACCCCTCCTTTTGTCACCTTTACCTGTTTAGTTGTCTTTTCAGTTTTGATCTGTACGTTGCCAACTCACTAGGAGATTTCACATCACATTCAAATGTACACCATGCATTCATTGCATTTATGGACCGTTTCAAAGAAGATCTCCTTGTTTTCAGAGATGATATTTTTAAACATTTCTAGGGATTATGTCATAAAGGTTTCTAACTGTTTTCTCCAAGTGTGCAAATCATATTTGAGCTCGACACTACGAACCTGGTGATACAAACAGGCACTACGAACTCGACGCAATGAACCTGCTGAAGAGGAGAGTTGGAGGTTGAGCTACTTTCAGACATTCCCGTTCCAATGTAATGACACCAACAACAAACACATGTCCATCAGGTACTCCATGAAGATTTATACACTGTCTAAAGGCAGAAGGAAAGGTTTTTGCTGGTTTCACCCCTCGGCGCTGTGAACTGTGTTAAGCTATTGATGACTGCTTTCACACCCATTTCCCTAATGATTTGAACCTTGCATATCAAACCTCATCACCTTTAATACCTCATCTAGCCTTCCCACTACCTATAACTCCTTTTCTCCTCTGATATTTCCCAACGCTGCAAACTTTCTGTTCTAGCGCTGCGAAACTTTTGTTGCAAAATCATCGCTGCGAACCCCCTGTTCCAGTTTTTTTGAAAGCCTTCCTTTTCATACTTGACAAGCTCAAATTCAAAGGATTGAATCTACGCCCTTTTCAGCTTGGATTTTTGGTTGATCAACTGTTAGATTAAGTTTAAAGATTACATTCATTTTTCATACTACTAAAGAATTCTGGTATTGTCATAAAATCCCTGTTTCAAGAAGAGAATTCACAGGTGTCTTGCTCTTATTGAAAATTCTAGTTGCCTATCTTTATATCAGTAAATTGAAGACTGCACTCTTTCATCCCTGGATGTGCATAAAGTGAATTGTATAGAAATCCTATACACAGTCAGTCTATGGAAAACAATTTGTTATCAAAACCCTAGTATCTTTTATCCCTGTTTTCATACATCTACCTGTTACTACAACTCACAAAAAATATTCCTCAGCAGCAGTCGTGAACAATCTGTTGGCCAACTAAGAGGGGGGGTGAATAAGTTGTCACCGTGCTTAAACAATTATGCTTCTTTTAAAATATTTACAAGGCACTCAATGATGATCACAATAATGCAGGGAAATGAACAATGGCACATTCAACATCAGTCACATATATGAGAAACACAGAGACAAACATTTCCCAAGGAAACCCATACAGGGTAAAAACCTCTTCTTCTTTATATGATAAGTATTATTTACATTCTTTACATTATCATACATTTGAGCACCAACTCATTGTGAGGCTATAACCTCTGTTTTGCAAGCTGCAACTTGCTGAGAGCACCAAATTTTCTATTTTTCTCTAGCACCCACTAGAAGGAAGCACCAACTCCCTGGTTTCTCTAGCTCCAACTAGAAGGAAGCACCAAATCCCTGGTTTCTCTAGCACCAACTAGAAGGAAGCACCAACTCCCTGTGTTCAAGCCCCCACTTGAACCTCTGAGGACACCAGTCCTCCCTAGCACCTCCCTACCAGCCTTGATTATGAATATGAAATACTGAATCCTGTTACAGTGATATAGTATTCAATAACAGCTTACCAGTCTCATCACTGTTCTACTGCATTTCGTTGCTCTGTCTGCCTCACTGCCTTCCTGCACACCTGACTTGCACTGTCTGTTCTTCTGCCTTTTNCTAGCACCTCCCTACCAGCCTTGATTATGAATATGAAATACTGAATCCTGTTACAGTGATATAGTATTCAATAACAGCTTACCAGTCTCATCACTGTTCTACTGCATTTCGTTGCTCTGTCCGCCTCACTGCCTTCCTGCACACCTGACTTGCACTGTCTGTTCTTCTGCCTTTTATGCTCTAGGCGCTATGTCCATTCACTGCACAGTTCCTCTTCTGTTCAATTCAGCTGCTGCACTTCCCTCCTCCTTCACGCATGAATCACCTTCAACAACAACAACCAAAAAAACTCCAACAACAACAATAGCCACATATCTTCTCTGTACTGTGTATTTATAGCTTTTGTGCACCTTGTGCATGCAATGCGCGCAATCCCTCTGCATACTCACACCGCGCCGTTATCCTCCACAACTTGAGTGCTCTGTCTGATCATCATCGTGACTCTTCAGCTTCTCTGGCTGTTTTTCCACTCGTTCAACATCACTGTATGTTATGCTAAGATTCCTCAACCTCTCTAGTAGTTGAGACTCTTCGTCTTCTCTGTGACAGTTGAGCTCACCTTCTCTGTTCCAGTTACAAGCTTCAATGCTCATCCAGCTGTCAATCACCTCCACGAGCATCTTCATCCCTCTTGAAGATTCCCAGAGACTCTTCATCTCGTCTGTCAATCACCTCGAAGTGTCTTCGAGTCCTCTGGCAGAAACCATCAGTGGTTTCTGGCAGTTTCACTGTGTCGTGCAACAGTAGCCCTCTGATTATGCTCAAATTCACCTTCACCGTTGGATTAACTCTGAAGAGTATTGTTGTTATTTACCCGTTTCGCACTTTTGCAATTCAGAGATTCTGCAATGAGACATATTGAGTCTCCATGTCACGAGCTCCGAAAAGGAGCTTGGCTGCTCTAGCTCCCTCCTCTACATGACCACAGGTAGTGACCTCCGGTTACACCGACAATTCACCTTTTCGGTATTTCAGCATTCGTATGAATCACTGTCTTGACACTCCCATACGCTATCCCTGAAATTCTGAGGCAGAGATTATCTGCACTAGGTCCTTCCTCCATGTGACCACACGCGGTGACCACAGGCTGTGCCAAAAAGGCACTTCAGATCTCGCGAGTTTATAAAATTCATTGAATTTGATCAGTGGTTGAAATATCCATAGATCAGATGGTCTAGATCTTATTGCGATCTCGCATCTCATGAGTTTCCAAACCATGCTTCATTGACTCCAAGTCAGCAACTTGTCCTATGATTCGACGGTCCAGATCTGATCTTAATTTGACGGCTGCGATTAAATCACGATTTTGATGGTCATGTTTCTTGCCTCTCCAAGTCACGAGTCGCGAAGCTCTGAGATGGAGCTGGATCAACGGTCCAGAACAAACCTTGATCTGACAGCTGCGATTAAATCGTGATTTTGCATATCACGATTCCTTCGATGGAGGTTCTTGTCACTCCAAGTTGCGATAGGCGAAACTCTGAAATGGACCTTAGATCAACGATCCACGATCTCGATGAATCTACGGTCCAGATCTCATCGTGAATTCGCATCTCGTGATTCCTTCGATGGAGGTTCTTGTCACTCCAAGTCGCGATAGGCAAAACTCCAAAATGGAGCTTAGATCAACGGTCCACGTCTTTTGGTGTATTGACGGTTAGGATCTTTTCGTGATTTCGCAAGTCTTCATTGTGTCTGCATCGAGATTTCGAGATTTTGCGAACTCGCTTCACCTTACACTTTTAAAGACCGTGTAGATTCTCCTGGATCCTACGATGGTCGATCCTCGCGCTCGGATCTAACGCCCGAGATATATCCTCCATATCTGCGCGCTCTTCATGTCTACATTGAGATCTGACAGTCATCAGGAATTCTGAATTGTTGATCCAACGATCACTGTTGCTGCTGATTATGCTGATCTTTGCCATCTTCATTGTTGTACTTGCCATCAATGACAAGTATTCACTGTCTGTTAAATATTTGCCAACAATCTCCCCCTTTGGCATTGATGGAAACACAAGCACCCACATTCATTTGGACTCTCCTTCCAGACTCTTTTCTCCCACTTTGACATCAATGTCAAAGAAGAAACATGCTCCCCCTGAGCTGTTGTAGTACATACTCCCCCTTTCAACTATGAGCATCTTGGAAATACACCATATATTCAATAAGTACTCCCCCTGACCAGGTGAACAAATTAGACACAAGAAATTATAACACCCAACTTTTGACGAAGATATCCAAAAGGGGTCGCTGCTAATGGTTTAGTAAAGATATCAGCAATCTGTTCTGTGGAAGGAATATAATTCAGCTGAACAATTATGTTTGTAACTTGTTCTCTGAGAAAATGGTACTTTATTGGAATATGCTTAGTCTTGGAATGAAGAACATGAT
>JASDQU010102812.1:0-22178 GCA_032191745.1 Picea mariana
ACCATAAACAAGTGCATCCAACCATGTACCAAGTATGTACCAATCATGTGTCAACTACTCATCAACTATGACTCATCAATATGTACCAACATCATCAACTATACACTTCATGTATGTGTGCCAACTCATCAACTACTTGTCTCAACCATGTACTCAACATGTACCACAACCAAAAGCCCTCATCAATTTCATCATCAAAATCTGATTTGTAGCTCTATAATAGACTTGGTGTATATGATCACATTCCTGCAAACCTTCCTTAACTTTAAAAACAAGAGACTAGCATTTTCATCAAACTTTTCTTTAGTCTCACATGCCTAGTTTTGGATTAGTCAACAACCCTAACTTGAAGTAAAAATAACTTTGAACCTATAATGTATAAAGATCTGAAACTGATACACAATGTTCTTCAGTGTGTTTTATGCAATTCCTCCAAGTGTCACTACTTGGAATCTCTCAGAAAACGAGTTATAGAAAAAATGGCATACCTTGCTGAATTCTGGCTTATTCTAGAGAGAGACCTTGTAGAGCGTTCCCCGCACAAAATATTTGATGAATTGATCTGAAACTATTACAAAACATACTACAGATTGTCCCTTAGCCAACACATTTGGTCTCACTAAATTTGGATCTATTATGAAGAAGTTATGATGTTTTTACCCAAAACACCCGATTTTGACTAGTTTCAGGACTGGCCATAAACCCTATTTTCCATGGAGTGTAACTTAGAAAGCACCATCAAAAGAATTTATCCTTCCTTGCATTTCGGCCTTCTTTTCTTCACCTTCACTTAGAATTCTAGTTTAGATATCCTTGGTTACCCGAAACACATATAGATATTCAATATTCTCAAGTGTGATTCAAATGAGAGAGCCTTGCCTCTTATTTATACTCTCCAAGTAGCTTCCTTAAAAACATCTTCTAGGTCACTTGGCCCACTTTCCTTATTTTAGGGTTGGGTCCACTTCTAATTTCTCAATTAAATTTATTATTGAAATAATTTATTTTGTATTCACTTTGAATTATAATACACTCATCACTTCACTTTATTATTTACCTTTTAAAATCTCTTAAACCAGTTTGACTACTTTGACCTTTTGGGGCTTCTAGATGACATATGAGGGTCCTCCAACTTCGTAAGGCCATAACTCTCAAACCATGAGGAGTTATGTGACGTTCTACATATCACTAGAAATGGCATGACATGTAATATCCATATAGAATAGTATTTTCTGAAAATATATCATAACTCATACCGTTACCCATCAAACAAACTTGGGTCCATTACCCAAACCTGGGGTCTCTAACTTCTCATGGCCATAACTCTCTAACTGTGAGGAATTATGTGACGTTCCACATACCACCAGAAATGACATGAAAAGCACTATCCATCTAGGATATTTTCCCTGACAAATTATCTTTCCTTCATCTCATTATTCCACAATTAAGCATGGGTTCTCTTACTCCACAAAGCGTCTTCCCGTGAGGGATTTCACGATAAGGGGACCACTTTGGAGTTCATCCATATTTACTTCTTATGAACAATGAAAAAACAATAATGAGTCATATTTACATCAAACAATATTGGGTCCATTACCCAAACCTTTGTGCTACGTGTCTTTATTCAAGGGTTGACATCAATGACAGCCAACCTTAATCAACATGTTAACCCTAAAATAAGGAAAGTGGGGCCAAGTGACCTAGAAGATGTTTTTAAGGAAGCTACTTGGAGAGTATAAATAAGAGGCAAGGCTCTCTCATTTTAATCACACTTGAGAATATTGAATATCTATAGGTTTCTGAGGTAACCAAGGATATCTAAGCTGGAATTCTGAGGAAAAGGTGAAGAAAAGAAGGCCAAAATGCAAGGAAGAATAAATTCTTTTGATGGTGCTTTATAAGGTATGTTATTTACAGGTCATCTCACCATTTTCGCTATAATTTTTTTTTATAATTATTTAGACCATGAAATTGCTATTCCATTGATAAAACATATCCAAGTATCTTTGGTAAAAAATTTAGCTTGTGGGTCATTGTATTTTTGTATTTACACTCCATGGAAAATAGGGTTTGTGGCTAGTCCTGAAACTAGTCAAAAACAGGTGTTTCAGGTAAAAACATCATAACCTCTTCACAACAGATCTAAATTCAGTGAAAACAAATGTGTTGGTTAGGGTACATTCTTTAGTATTCTATGTAACATTTTTAGATCAATTCAAAAAATATTTCCCGCGGGGCACGCTCTACAAGGTCTCTCTCTAGAATAAGCCAGGATTCAGCAAGGTATGCCATTTTTGCTATAAATCCTTTTCTGAGAGGTTCCAAGTAGTGACACCTCGAGGAATTGCATAAAACACACTGAAGAACACCGTTTATCATTTTCAGATCTTTATACATTACAGGTACAAATTTATGATTACTTCAAGTTAGGGTTGTTGACTAATCCAAAACTAGGCATGTGAGACTAAAGAAAAGTTTGATGAAAATGCTAGTCTCTTGTTGTTGAAGTTAAAGAAGGTTTGTAGGAATGTGATCATATACACCAGGTCTATTACCAAGCTACAAATCAGATTTGGATGATGAAATTGATGAGGGATTTTGGTTGAGGTACATGTTGAGTACATGGTTGAGACAAGTAGTTGATGAGTTGGCACATACATGAGGTGTATAGTTGATGATGTTGGTACATATTGATGAGTTGTAGTTGATGAGTAATTTACACATGATTGGTACATACTTGGTACATGGTTGGATGCACTTGTTTATGGTACAGGTTGATTACAGGTTATTTGGTACATGTTGGTGCATGGTTGATGCACTTGTTTATGGTACATGTTGATGACACGTTGAGGTACAGGTTGATGCATGGTTTAGATTTATTGGTACATGTTTACATAAATATATCTCACAGTGATAGGTTGACAGTGGTTCCATCATTCTACTTCTACTTCAGGGTGGAAGGATGGGTCAAGGACAGGTGGTTGTAGCCACCTTCCGGTTGTAGCCGGAGAACATAGGGGGTTGTAGCCTCCTTCTGGTTGTAGCCAGAGAATTGGCGAGTTGGAGCTTCCCTCAGGTTGTAGCTTGAGAAACTAGGGGGTTGGAGCCTCCTTCCAGTTGCAGCTAGAAAACAAAGGAAGTTTGTGCTTCTAATGAATGTAATTCTTCAAGACATATAAGAAAAAACATTATGTGGTTTTCTTCCAATTTGGGTTTCCACGTAAAACACTAGTGTACTGTGTATGTGTAAGTTTTTTCATTTGTTCATTGCTTATTTACTTTTCCTTTATTGTATGATAATGCTTCATTGATATAACACTTGGATTATATGGTTAAAAATGATTAAATTTCTCTATTACTAATTCACCCCCCCTCTCAGTAATCCAACAATTGGTATCAGAGCAGGTTCCTTAAGAAATCAGTTTAACCACTAAAAGGTAGATCATGGAGAGTACCAACTCATATAAAAATGGAATACCACAGTTTGATGGACATAAGTATGATTTTTGGAGCATAAGGATGAGGACATATATATAGGCACAGGGATTTCAAGTTTGGTAATCATTTGTAGATGGATACGCAACACCAACAGTTCCACGAACAAATGACAAAGCAGTAAAACTCGGTGAGAATAATTCCAAAGCCATAAATGAACTTTTGAATGGTCTCAGTGATATGGTATTCACCAAAGTTTCACATTGTAAATCCGCTAAAGATATTTGGGACAAACTTCAAAATATTTATGAAGGAGATACAAAAGTCACCCCCCCTCTCAGTAATTCAACAAAGTGGACACTAAACCTAAGATAGTCCACAACACCGAGCCTTCCTCGGACCTTTGCAACAACATGGAAGAATTACAAGATACTATGGATGGCATGATGAAAAATCAAGAGCTAATGATGAATAGGATTGTCAACCTATAAAGAGCCCAGAGCCAAGCACCTAGGGTCTCGTATAAAGGCCAATTCCAAAAGGGGAACCAGTTCTATAAACCAAAGAATGACCAAGAGGTTCCAAACACTTTGTCTCCTGCAAGTGTCGTGGATGAAAATATGTGGTGGTTGCAATGTAGTGAAGCACATTGGGAACATGAGTGTCCTTACAACAATGATGGCCATGAACAAGTGAATAATATAGGTCATCTCATGGAAGGACACCAAATAAATATCACTGCTGAGGAAGATCGGGAGGGCGTGAAAGAAGCATCCAGGTTGGCTAGAATGGCGATAATAAACAATATATACTAGGAGTCATGAGAGAAGTTGAAAAAACAAGAATTCCAGGTGTATAGACGAAAGAAGTTGAACCAAACCATATCTACCATTCCTGTGGCAGCTCAAATGAAACCTCCACCCTTGGACACTATCCTCACAAAAAATTCCAAAGCCGAGAGGGTGGAATTGAACTTTGACTTTGAAGGGGCACTATCTAAAATGCATGTAACCATTCCTATGAAAGAAGTCATTAAGGTGCCATCTGTCAAAGAACGATTTGAAAACTTTTTCCAAGGATCCGATGGAACCATGGACCCTCCTATTATGTTGCAAGATGATCACTTTAGGGTCCAGTATGATGAACACCCCCCCTTCTTTTTGACCTTGATAATGAATGACAAAAGCCTCAATAACTACATGCTAAATTCAGGGGTTGGTGCTAATATGATGTCCCTCAAGGTCATGCAAAAAGTAGGTTTGAAAGTCACATGACCTTACAGGAATGTGTGCGGATTTGAATCTAAAGCTATACCAACACATGGGGTGATTGAGAATGTCAAAGTTTTACTTAAGGTATACCCCGAGAAGGTGATCCACATGGACATAGTGGTAGTGGATGTCCCCAATGTGTGGGGGATTTTATTATCTAGGAAGTTTTCCTTGAAATTAGGGTGTACCCTTGAGATGGACCTCACTTATGTGAATATACCTTTGAAATATGGAACCACAGGCTGTCTCCCAAATGTACCCATGACTACAACCCATGTGCAAGAAGCTGGTAATCCCAACAAAGATGACAAAGCACATGAGAAAATTATGGAAATTCTTCCTGAGTTCTCTTTGAATGATATGCCTTTTGCAATAGAGGAAGACTTTGATCAGGTTCAATGGCCCAAGAAAGAGGATTACCAAAAACTCCTAGACAAGTATAAAGACAAGGAAGTCGGGACCGTGAAAATATTAAAACAACAGAAGATGATTTACTGATTCATCCTTCTCGACAAGAAGTGTTTACAGTAGAATCCCACCCCCCTCACTCCGCACAATACACCAGGGTCATTCAGGGAACAACCAAATACAAAATTAGAAAGTATAGGAAGGGGGCATAGTGTGGATGTGGGATACCCAGAAAGGAGAGCCAACTAATGTCAAAGGAAGTACTCAATATTGGCTTGGACCTTTCAAAGTTGGAAGAGAATTAGTTGATGAATTATACTACTTGTCCACTTTGGAAGGAAGAAGGTGCCCATTATTGATTAATGGACACCTCCTCAAACCTCACCAAGGTGGGGGAACCTGACCTCACAGGTAAGTACAGGTAAGTAGGTAGGCATTTTTCATTCATTGTATTATACCATCTGCATTTCATGTTAGAATAGTTTTCTTTCACATTCACACTTATAATTGCTTTATTTCAGTCTTATATATATATGCTGGGGTGGTATCACCACCCCAAATGGTTACTAATAATTTATATTGAGATCAAGCAGGTTACAGGTCATGCCAGAGATGCTGAGGTTCTTATGCACTCTACGGTGAGCACATGTCCCCGAGTTGGAGTCAGATGTTATCTCCCACTTTCAGGGATAACTAGGAGATTATGTATCGAGGCCCACATGTCCTAGACATGGAGTACCAAGAGCCAGATTGACTTGAGCATGGCCCTGGAGGGCCCATATTTTCTCCCTTTCAGTGCCTCCACTTTGTCAGAAACAACAACAAAATCCATCACCTTCGGCTTGGTCCTGCATCAGAGATGGTTCTTGCTCCATGAGGTAATGAGTCCGGGTATCTTGGTATGTGTCACTCTGATCCTCAAAACCTTTGAATATGTGCATTTGATTCCTTTGTTTATAACAAGTGCTTGGATCTTATGCTTGTCCACTTAACCATGTCTAGGGGGAATGACAGGATGCCCTGGAAAGCTTGTGTCCATTAGGTTTTGAGTTTCCATTGGGGGGATTTCTGAAAATCTATCGTCCATTCCTGTAATACATACCACTTTCCATCTTATTTCCCACCCACCCATCCCGTTACATTGGTCTGGGCATAGGGTTAGCCATTCATTTAGGGGTTGTACCTTACCTTGTGGGAAGAATGGGCTAAATACCCGTGGGGTAAAATTAGTTGAAAATAAAAACCTAAGAATAAAACCTCAAGAATCTTCGCCCAGGGATCCCTGAGAAAGAAATAAAAGGCTTCTCAGCGCGAAACAAAGGGACCCATGAAAAATAAATCAAGACCTAGTTGAGGGATGGGGGGTCTCATCATGAGCCAACTCATTAGGTCCATGGGTGCCTAATGATATGAAAATACCAACATATAGTCACCACGTCAGGGTAGTGGCTTTTGGTTGCATAGCCAAAATAAATGGGGTCTCATTACGAGCCAACCTTCTCATTTCCGTGAAAGTACTTGTGGGTAACATTGCCACCTCTGGTCACCAAGCCAGGGTAATGTCTATTGAATAGCTTCTTGAGAGAAAAAACAATAAAAAGATAAAAAAAAATAAGAGTAGTGGCACTAGCAACATCTGGTCGTTTTTCAGCTTCACCCTGTTAGTGATGATGTTGAAGAGCTAGTCATGAAATTTTTCTCCTCTACCGTCCTTGATTCTTCAAGGCATTGGTATCTTAGTCTTCCCGATGGCAGCATTAAAACCATGGATAAACTAGAATAATCCTTTCTCAAGAGAGGGAGTATCAAATAAGACCCCAACATGCTTCTTACCAGATTGAATTCCCTTTGGAAACATGAAAATGAATTGATTCAATAATTCCAAACTAGGTTTGAAAATTTGTTGCAAAAGATCCCTGCAAGACATTATCCAAGTCATAATTACCTTGTCTATATCTACACCATATCTTTTACTGGTCAACTATGGTATCTTCTCAGAGATAAAAATCCCCAAACAATCCAAGAAGCTCAAGAATTGGCTACCAATATTGAAGGCAATCTCCACTCATCTAAGATTGATCCTTTCACAAATCTGAGGGGCAAAGTGGACACTAAACCTAAGATGGTCCACAACACCAAGCTTTCCTTGGACCTTTGCGACAACATGGAAAAATTACAAGCTACTATGGATGGCATGATGAAACATCAAGAGCTAATTATGAATAGGATTTTCAACCTAGAAAGAGCCCAGAGGCAAGCACCTAGGGTCCCATAGAAAGGCCAATTCCAAAAGGGGAACCAGTTCTATAAACCAAAGAATGACCAAGAGGTTCCAAAAATTTTGTCTCCTGCAAATGTCGTGGATGAAAATATGTGGTGGTTGCAATGTAGTGAAGCACATTGGGAACATGAGTTTCCTTACAACAATGATGGCCATGAACAAGTGAATAATATAGGTCATCTCATGGAAGGCCCCCAAATAAATAACACTACTGAGGAACATCGTGAGGGCGTGAAAGAAGCATCCAGGTTGGCTAGAATGGCGATAATAAACAATCTAGACCAGGAATCATGAGAGAAGTTGAAAAAACAAGAATTATAGGTGTATAGACGAAAGAAGTTGAACCAACCCATATCTACCATTCATATGGCAGCTCAAAGGAAGCCTCCACCCTTGGACATTATCCTCACAAAAAATTCCAAAGCCGAGAGGGTGGACTTGAACTTTGACTTTGAAGGGGCACTATCTAAAATGCATGTAACCATTCCTCTGAAAGAAGTCATTAAGGTGCCATTTGTCAAAGAATGATTTGACAACTTTTTCCAAGGATCAAATGGACCCATGGACCCTCCTATTATGTTGCAAGATGATCACTTTAGGGTCCAGTATGATGAACATCCCCCCTTCTTTATGACCTTGATCATGAATAACAAAAGCCTCAATAACTGCATGCTGGATTCAGGGGATGGTGCTAATATGATGTCCCTCAAGGTCATGCAACAAGTAGGTTTGAAAGTCACATGACCTTACAGGAATGTGTGCGGCTTTGAATATAAATCTATACCAACACATGGGGTGATTGAGAATGTCAAAGTTTTCCTTAAGGAATACCCCGAGAAGGTGATCCACATGGACTTAGTGGTAGTGGATGTACGCAATGTGTGGGGAATGTTATTATCTAGGAAGTTTTCCTCTAAACTAGGGGGTACCCTTGAGATGGACCTCACTTATGTGAATATACCTTTGAAATATGGAACCATAAGCCGTCTCCCAAATGTACCCATGACTACAACCCATGTGCAAGAAGCTATTAATCCCAACACAGATGACAAAGCGCATCAGAAAATTATGGAAAGTCTTCCTGAGTTCTCTTCGAATGATATGCCTTTTGCAACAGAGGAAGACTTTGATCAGATTCAATGGCCCAAGAAAGAGGATTACCAACAAATCCTAGACAAGTATAAAGACAACGAAGTTGGGACCGTGAAGATATTAAAACAACAAAAGATGATGTACTGATTCATCCTTCCCGGCAGGAAGTGATTACAAAAAAATCCCACCCCCCTCACTCCGCACATTACACCAGGGTCGTTCAAGGAACAAACAAATACAAAATTAAACAGTACAAGGAAGGGGACATAGTGTGGATGTGGGATACCTAGAAAGGAGAGCCAACTAATGTCAAAGGAAGTACTCAATCTTTGCTCGGACCTTTCAAAGTTGGAAAATAATCAGTTGATGACTCATGCTACTTGTCCACTTTGGAAGGAAGAAGGTGCCCATTACCGATTAGTGGGAACCTCCTCAAACCTCACCAAGGTGGGGGAACTTGACCTCACAGGTAAGTACGGGTAAGTAGGTAGGAATTTTCCATTCATTGTATTATACCATATGAATTGTATGTTAGAATAGTTTTCTTTCACATTCACACTTATGTTTGCTTTACTTCAGTCTTATATATATATGCTGGGGTGGTATCATCACCCCAAATGGTTACTAATAATTTATAGTAAGATCAAGAAGGTTACAAGTCATGCCAGAGATGCTAAGGTTCTCATGCACTCTACTGTGAGCATATGTCCCCGAGTTGGAGCCAAATGTTATCCCCCACTTTCAGGGATAACTAGGAGATTATGTCTTGAGGCCCACATGTCCTAGACATGGAGTACCAAGAGCCAGATCAAATTGAGGATGGCCATGGAGGGCCCATATTTTCTCCCTTTCAACGCCTCCACTTTGTTAGTAGCAACAACAACATCCATCACCTTCGGCTTGGTCCTGCATCAGAGACGGTTCTTGTTCCATGAGGTAATGAGTCCGTGTATCTTGGTATGTGTCATTCTGATCCTCAAAACCTTTGAATATGTGCATTTGATTCCTTTGTTTCTAACAGGTGCTTGGATCTTATGCTTGTCCACTTTACCATGTCTGGGGAGAGTGACAAGATGCCCTAGCAATATTGTGTCCATTAGGTTTTGAGTTGCCACTGGGGGGATTTATGAAAATCCATCGTCCATTCCCATCACACATAACACTTTCCATCTTATTTCCCGCTCACCCATCCCATTACATTGGTCTGGGCATAGGGTTAGCCATTCATTTAGGGGTTGCACCTTACCTTGTGGGAAAAATGGGCTAAACACCTATGGGGTAAAATCAATTGAAAATAAAAGCCTAAGAATAAAACCTTGAGATGCTTCTCCCAGGGATCCTCGAGAAAGCAATAAAAGGCTTCTCAGCAAGAAGCAAAGGGACCCGTGAAAAATAAATCATGACCTATTTGAGGGATGGGGGGTCTCATCACGAACCAACTCATTAGGTCCATGGGTGCCTAACGATATGACACTACCAACATCTAGTCACCATGCCAAGGTAGTGGATTTTGGTTGCATAGCCAAAATAAAGGGGGTCTCATCACGAGCCAACCTTCTCATTTCCTTGAAAGTACTTGTGGGTAGCATTTCCACCTCTGGTCACTAAGGCAGGGCAATGTTTGTTGACTAGCTTCTTGAGAGAAAAAGAAATAAAAAGATTAAAAAACATAAGAGTAGTGGCACTAGAAACATCTGATAAAAAATCATGAGCTGGTCTATTAGGTCCATGAGCATCTAGTGGTATTACACTACCAACATCTGGTCACCACGCCAGGGTAGTGGCTCTTGGTGGCATAGTCAAGAGAAAGGGGGTCTCATCACGATCCAACCTTCTAATTTCCATGAAATGTTTTTGGCTAAAATTACCACCACTGGTCACCAAGCCAGGGCAATGTCCTTTGATTAACATCTTGGAAAAAATGAAGATTAAAAGCCATGAATGGGATTGGAAATATTTTCATCCATGACAGGTGCAACTCAACCTCCATAGAGGCACCCACTGGTAATCCATCCTTGCTATCACTGCACCTTTTTCCCAGGCATCCCCATCCACGTCACCCACCTACATGACTTGGATTTGATATTTTCCAGAAGCATCCCTCTACCAGTAGACACTAGCCCAATAGGACATCTTGTCACTTCCCCCAAACTTGTATTGTAGACTTGTATAATATATTTGAGCACTAGACTGGGGTAAATGGGTTTTATGCACATGTTTAATAAATATTGATGATTAGATGTGATTGACATTGCTATGATCCCTATGAATTATGAGCCCATGGAGGGCGTAGATGTTGATGTGCAGGATCATGCTCGACGGACAGGTACCATGTTGGATAGGTACACATGGGGAGATGATCAGTTCAGACCTACATGGGGCTGAAAATCCCACCATATGGATGCTAGGACCCCAACAGGGGGCAAATACATGGCAGATCGTTTGTACCAGGGAGGAGCAGAAGAATCCACCAGAGGAAGCTGAGTAGACCTGTACCTAGGGGGGTTGGACCCTCTCCACGAACATTAGCCTTGGAAGGCCCACGATGTCTCCCAGGAAGCTCATGATGTCACCTAACAGTATGGACATTTTGGGAGGTAGATATGGAAGTTTTGGCATGTCTGGCAGCTTGGAGAAGCCCAAGGAGGGCTAACGTTTTGCTCCAGGAGGTCACACTTGCCCTAAAAGAGGCTAACGTCACCCTAGAAAGGGGATGACATCTCACTATTGCTTGATTAGGGTTTAATTTTAATAAATTTAATGTAAAACAATATGATTTTAGTATTTTGGCCTTGTCAGCCTTTTAATGACCTAAAATTTAATTTAGGTCATTGCTACTGTATAAATTGAGGGTTTTTACCTTCATTTTTTCATCATTTCTCACTCACTCATTAGTGAGGTCTAAAATTTTCACCCTTCTTAGGGTTATTGGCTGAAATATTGAGGCACACTTGTTGACGAAAGATTTTACTTGGCATTTTTGGCATTTCTCTTGGTAGAAGGTGTCACAACTAGGGTTTTGCTACATGTTTTTCTTGGTTTATGTAAGTGAATTTCTGCAAACACTTCTTAATTGAATGGTTTTAGTTTCATTTACTTGCATATGTGATTATATTTTGCTGAATCAAACCCTAGGTGACAAGAACTAGTTTATGTCCTTGTCTCATGTCCCCATAAATATTTTTAGCCATTCGATTTGCATGAAGAAGATAGATCCTTGCCATTGCAACACTCTATCCTTCCTCCTACCCTATCCATTTTTTCCTTGTTATGTTAAGAAGGAGAAAAATGCACCAAGGCCTAGCTCTTCTACACCTGGTGAGTCATTTTTCCCTAGGGTTTTCCTAGTGAAGCCTTGCTATAGCAACACATCACTTGCTGACTCTCTTGTCTTAGGTCAATCATTATTCAAGCTAACCTTTTTTGCCACTGAGCTAAAGAAGGAGGAGAGAGCACTGAGGCCTAGGATTTCTACACCAAAGTGAGCCTCTCTCCCCTAGGGTTTCATCTTTGAGGCCTTGACATAGAAACACCTCAAAGTTTAACTCTCTTGTCTTTAGTTTCACTATCATCACTTAATCCTTCAACTTTTGCGTCCTCTCTTTGAATCCATATACCTTAGTAGTGCATTGGTCTAAGGCCTCTTGCATTGAGTAATTTGATCACACAAACAACCAAATAATTTGAACAACCTTTAACCCTTACTAACCCTAGCTTAGACTAATTTCTAATAACCCTAGCGTTTCCATCTCCTTCTTGTGCTATAAGACACCTTTATGTAGCTTTCATTTTACTTTTAAAGCAATTGAATAGTTGGTTAATGAATTGTTTATGAAGGGTTGATTTTGTTACATCGAATGCCAAGTTTCTTTAGCATGTATTGAGAAGTGATATTGTAATTATTGCTATTGTACAAACATTGATTTACTTCATCAATATTATTGATCAATTGCTTATTATCAAAAAGGTCATTGATTATATGAAGTACTAACCAACAAGAAAACTTGCACATGTAGTTTCTTATTGCTTTGTCTCGGGCATGTACTCTTCTTGGTTATTACTTTCATTTATCTTTATTGGATATAAGCTGAACTTTCTGATCAAGTGGMGACTTGTGAGGGGGGTTATTATCATTTAGCCTTGCTAAAMCTTTTGCCTTCTCAAAACCCCAGGTCATCGGGGACATCTCCCATGRGAATTACCTCCCTAAATAGAAATAACCTTCCCATTGAGGTGACAGTGGTGGGATTGGTTCAATTATGCCAGTTTGACCTTCCTTTCATCCATCCTTTACCCTAACTACAAAATACGCGATAACAAGACCCCCTTTATCTTGGCTATTCCACCAAGAGCCACTACCATGGCATGGTGACCAACTGAATGGTAGTGTCATACCGCTACATGCCCATGAACCTAATAGGTTGGATCATGATGAGAACCCCTATCCTCCAACTAGGTCTTGATTTTATTATTTTATGGGTCCCTCAGTTTCTTGCTGAGAAACCTTTCATTGCTTTCTCAGGGATCCCTAGGCGAAGCATCTGAAGGTTTTGTTCTTTTAGATTTTATCTTTTGCCAGCTAATTTTACCCTCTGGGCCTTTATCCCCTCCTTCCCACAAGGTAAGGTACAACCCTTTGCTAGTTTTTCAAACCCAATGCTCGAACCAATGTAGGGGATGGATGAGAGAGAAAAGATGAAAAGTAATAAGTATGGTGGGAATGGATGACGACTTTTCATGAACCTACCTAGTGAAAAATCAAACCCTATGGGAACCAACTTGCTAGGGAATCCTGTCATTCCCCCCAGGTGTGGACAAGTGGAAAGGAATAAGGTCCAAGCACACATCATAAGTAAAAATAATTAAATTCACATATTCAAATTTTTTGAGAATCAGAGTGACACATACCATGATACCTAGACTCATTAAATCATGGAGCAAGACCCACTGTTGATGAAGGACTAGGCCAATGGGATGGATGTTTTTTCTGCTAACAAGATGGAGGCACTAAAGAAGAATGATGGGCCCTCCAACGCCAGGCTCAATTCAATATGTCTCTCGGTACTCCATGTCTAGGACCTGTGGGCCTCGAGACATAATCTCCTTAGTTATTCCTAGGCTAGGGGATAACATCTGGCTCCAACTCGAGGAGATGTTCTCACCATAGAGCGCATGAGAACCTCAACATCTCTGGCATGAATTCTGACCAGATTGATCTAAAAAAAAATCATTAGTAATCATTTGGGGTGGTGATATCACCCCTCACTCATATATGGTACATAAAATGAAAGTAAGCAAACATATATACAAATGGAAATAAAACTACTCTAGCATGAAATGTAAATGGTATATACAATTAATGCAAATTCCTACCTACTTACCTGTACTTACCTGTGAATTGAAGTCTCTTCCCCCTAATGGGGTTTGAGGAGGTGTCCACCAACTGGTAATGGGTGCCTTCTTCCTTCCAATGTAGACAAATAGTAGGCTTCATTGATTGACTTTCTTCCAACTCTGAAGGGTCCAAGCCAAAACTGTGCACTTCCCTTAGCATTAGTAGTCTCTCTCTTCTTTGTATCCCACATCTAGAATGTATCCCCCTCTTTGTAATCCTTGGTCTTGAATTTGGATGTTTCTTTTACAACCCTGGTGTATTTTCCTGAGGGAGGAGGGTGGGATTCTACTGTGAAGACATCTTGCTGGGATGGCTTGATCAACACATCATATTATTCTTTCTTTAACAATTTGATAGTACCAACTTCGTTGTCCTTGTATTTGTCTAGGATTTGTTGATACTCTTCCTTCTTTGGCCATTGTATTTGATCGAAGTCTTCCACTAAAGTGAAAGGTAAATCATCGGGGGAAAATATAGGAATATTTTCTTTGGTTGGATCATATGTTTCAATAGTTTTAATATCATTCCCTTCCCATTTGATGAAGCCAACTCCTCTCTTTCTAAACCTTATAAAATAGTCATCTTCTTCTATAGAAGAATAATCATCCCAGTCTTTAGAGATGTCAGAGGCATTGTCAGGTTAATCACCCCAATTTGTATCTCTTTCTTGCTCCAGAACGATGGGGCAGGGTCCTACCAAAGCACTATCCCTTATGTATGTTTCGTGCAAATGAAACACCTCGTCATTACCTAGTGCAATAGTTTTCTCATGATTGAGAGGAATATTCTAGTCACCCTTTCCCTTAGTCCATGTTATCTCACTAATATTGTCTTCTTCTGTCAAGGGAAGAGTTGGCCAACCTTGAAATAAGCATGGATCTACCGAGCTATGGTCACTATGTCCATGATCATCTATTAGAAAGGAAGTGAGAAAGGGTGTTTGCTCATTTTTCTCATAATTTCCAGTTTGTAATAGTGTGGAATTTTCTTCGAACGATAGCTAGTCATATGAGATTGGCTTTGTCAAAGAAGGGATTTCCAACATTTCACAAATCCTTTTAACCTTTTGTAAGATACTGGCCATACTAGTGCTCACGTTGGTCCTATTATTTCTAGGTTTTGGGAAATGTTGGGGTATATTGCCAGCATACACCTGGGGCTCTTCAAGATTTACCCTTGAGTTCTCATTTATTTGGCCCAAGTATTCAATCCTAGGCTTCCTCATGTCTTGATTTTATTGGATTTGACTTGACGTGAACAAGGTGAATATGGAATCTACGAAATTAGGTTTCTCATGAGTAGCCTTTGGGTGATAACGTTCAAAATAGGAGTCCTTACATGAACATGTCTTAGGATCATCTTCTTGTATTGCAACATTTTGTAGGTTCAATGTGTTCAGACAAATTTGTTCTCTTGGACTATGAGATTTTATTGTTTGAGGAGGTCTCATAGAAAGAGGCTTTTGGATTTGTGATAGTGACCTTTCTAACTGAGTGATTCCTTCAGAGGTACTTAGATCCTTAGAGGGTTCATGTTGTTTTGAAAAATTTAAGGCATCTTTCATGTTTGAGAAACCCGTGTCCCATTTCCTATGGAAAGTATAGTTTTCTACCTCTAGAATCTCTAGGAGGTCATGTTCTAGTCCTCCCATGATTTCCTTATTTAGATCTTGTTGTCATCCTTATACACACTTGAAAGAGTGAGCTAAGTCCAACTCACTTAGTGTGTCCTTGGAGGCACAATGCCTAGGTTCAAATCCCACTGTCACCTCGACTTGAATCTCTTCTGTCTAGGCTTACTCCTAGGGAAGCCAAAGGGGGTAGACCCTAGTTACTAGATGAAGTTAAAAGATAAATTCTAGGAGTTGATTTTAGTTGATTAAGGTTTGGGGGAATCTAGCCTATATGAAAAAGCAACAATGCAAACTGCAAGTATTTCAATGCAAAATAAGTCCTTTCCCTAAGTATTCTAAGACTAGTGCCTAAGATTGGGTAAGGTGTCAACTAAGTTTGAGGGATTTTTTTTTTTAAAAGATTACAAAAGAATGCTAAATACAAGATTACAAGATTAGACTAGATACAAAAGAATACAAGAGCTAACTATCCACAAAGTTACAATTTAAGTGATACAACAATGAAGATACAAGATATATAAATGATACAAGCAAGATAAATAACCAATTAACTAACTTGTTAAAAAACTTGATGTGCAAGTAAAGGAGATGTTCTCAAAGGAAATACAACTACAACACATAGGCCAACTTACCCAAACAAGATTGCCTCCAAGAGATGCACAACTCAAGGGGAAGCCTTCAATGACATACACAACCACAAGCTCCAACAAAGAATAAGCCTCCAAGGGATGCACAACTTCAATGAGGGAGTCCAATCACACCAAAAGATTAAAATTAACTCAAAATTAAAGCATGAACACAAGGCCTCCAAGGGCCAAAGCACAAATTTTAAACTACTTAGTCCAATCCACAAATGCTTGAAGTAAATTGCATAAAAGATGAAAATTTTAAGTGCTTGCAAGAGTATACTAAAGCACGAACCACATAATATGTATCCAACAAGATTGCCCAAGGTTGAGTGAATTGATTTTAGGACTATTAAGTCATTAAGTTAGGATTGAATCCTAGACTAAGTGACAACCCAAGAACTCCCCCCACTTGTACCAAAAGAGTTACCGGGTGCTCAATAAGTGAGACAAACAAGGCCACACCCTAGCTCCACAGGTCAACCCAGGAATAGAAGTACTCCATAAGAATGACCCAAGCGTCGTGAGATTGTCCCCGATCTAACACCTCCCGTTTCTTCCTTAGATTCCCTTTTTGTTGGAAAAGTTGGGACAGTAAATTGTGACCTATTAAGCTAGTTGATTTTAGATCCTAGAAGACAAAGGTAAATTGAGTTAGTTTAAGTTAGATTAAGTTAAGGTGATTGCAAAGTGTAGTGTTGTGTAAGAAGTGCTTGCAAGATAAACAAAGTAATTGAAATATAGTGCAAAGAAAGTAAAGTAATAGAAATAAATTGCAAGATAACTCAAGTACATGAAATAAACCATAAGATTATACAAGGTTGCAAGATATGAAAATAAAGTACTTGTAAATATTTAAACCATTAAGCAAATGTACTTGAAAATAAAGATGACTTGCAAGAAAGTAAACCACTTGGAAAGTAAATTGCAAGAGAAAGTGTGCTTGAATGTAAAATGATCAAAATAAAGATAGCTAGCAAATGTAAACAAGATGAGCAAACTAAACCATTATGTCTCCATGGGCCTAAACTAGCACATGATGACTTCTTAGATTAGATTTAGTTTAGATTATTAAGCATATGAAAGAAATCAACCATGAACTAATCTAGCCTTACGATTTTTGGGGTTGGAAAAGCCAAGCACACTCCAAGGTGTAGGAAAACAATTGAATTTAAAAAATACTTGAAAATAAACTACACTAACAACCTCAAGCAAGTGCACAAGATGGAGGACAAAGTCTTCCGGTTTTGTGCACAAGTGGGTTCAAGAACTTGAAAGGAAAAACTTGAATTAAATCCTAGCCTCTCAACCTTGTCCTAGTGACAAGTGGGGAAAACAAATGAAAGTAAATTGCAGAAAATAAGATCTATTTCCTAGCCTTATGGTTTTGGGGGTTGGCTGGGCCAAACACTCACCAAGATGTAGACAAATAATTAGCAAGAATTGCAGAAAATTAAAAGCAGAGAAATGCAAGCCCTTTTGGGACTCCCTTGGGCTTGCTTACAATGATTAGAATAAAGAATAAGGAAAGGTATTATGTTACCCAACTATTGGAGGTTGTACTTGAGCTTTGTATGGCCCCAAATGGCTGCTTGTACACCTCCTTAGTCACCAACCTACAAAAAACCAGCAAGCAAAGGCTTGCTGGAAATGATGCAAAAGTGGCAACAATGTGAAAGAAATTTTTTGTTTTCTGCATAAAATTTCAGCAATATATATCAATTTTTATGACCTATTCTAAATGTTAAAATACCCAAAAACTGAATGGAAATAACATAAATAAGTGGAAGCAAAGTTCTAGAGGTGAAAATGGTTGGAGAATGGTGTTTTCCAGATTTGAAAACACCTTCCCAACACTAGAAAGTGACCTGCAAAGTGTTAGAAAACTACAAGAAAGGTAGAGATATGATCATATATGTTAAACCTACAAAATACTTTGCAAGAAAATAATAACATCAACCTATATTAGCAATAAGACTATTGATAACCAACTCAAGCAAAAAAATCTGCTTCGTATCTCTACTCTACAAGATAGAATGCAAGACAAAAATGAAATGAGCCACCTCCCAAGCAATGGATGCACCAAGAAGACTCTCAAAACACCATATCCTCCAAAGCCTTTGTATTAATCAAGTAGGAGGTTGTTGCAAATACTTGCAACAATCTCCTCTCCAAAAATTGAGAGCAAGAAATGGAAGAGCACAAGATGGGAGAGATGGGGGAGTGAAGAGAAAATTGGGTAGAGTAACAGTAGCAATAGAATTGGCGAAGAATGAGGAGGGGAGGGGTTTGTTTTATACTTGGAGAGCAAGAGATACCCCTCTTGGATCTCTTACAAGTGTCAAATCATAAGCTAGAGTGATGATCTAAGGAGGGGGACACAACTTTAGGGTTAGGGTTTTGTTAGAGTGAGTTGGGATGCGTTGTCACCCATCAGCCATGTCCAAAGGGTGAGGTAGAGGCACTAGGGAGGTGCATTAGGGGAGAGAGGGCCCCAAACCCTTTAATTTTTGATTTTCTAAGGTTCACTCAAGGAGGGGGCACAACTTCCCTAGGGGGGATAACATGAAGTGGTAGTGGCTAGGTAAGAAGGGGGTTGTGAGGGTGAGAAAAGAGTTAGGATAGTCTAGTCTAATGTTTAGGCATCATCTCCCACCTTTTCTCTAACCATTTAACTCAAAATTACAAAAATTGACATTTTGACTATGTCAAGACTAGCAATTAAATTGTTGTTTTGGAATGACTAAGACTCCTCATGGAAAAAAATCTAGCAAAAATTGTCTAATTGAAATGAAAATTGGTCCAAGGGTGTAAGAGGTCTGATTCTATTTTGTTTGAGCACAAATACCCTTATCAAAAGCCCAAGGACCTAGTTTTTACATTTTTTTTTTATGAAAAATTAATTAAAACTACCCATACTTAGGAAATTTTAATAAATAAATTAAAAAACTATCCATACTCGACGGAATTACGCAAAAATTTAGGATATGTATTACATGGTCATTTACAAAATTCCTACATAGTAGTTACCAGAGCGATAGACCATTAGAACATATTTCACCACTTTGGAGAAATTATTTGTGGGAGTGAAAAACTGAAGGGAAATTAATAAGGCTTGTTAAGCCAAATTAATAACTTGAGGAAAAAAAAACACTTAGTGAAAGGGACTCCTCTAATGATGAAGTCCTAATGCAACTTACCTAACTATGATCCATGCAGACTCATCACATTATAATCCCACGTAGGGGAGTGAAAATTCCATTACAAAAAGAAGTGCTGAAGGCTAAAACTGCCTTGTAGAACCAATAAGTCTCTGACTTGGTAGCACCTGATGGTGCTTATTTTCATGGTACATGGAGTTGACCCCCTAGTTGAAATAGGTGGTCAAAATCTGACTCCACACAGGGACGTGTGTTTGATCTTCACTTGGGAAGGAGAGCATACGAGAATCCAACATCTACAAAACATAGTGCTCACCAATACCCAACATAAATATACACATATAGATGAATAAATAAAATGCTATAAACAAAAATTACATAATCAAATAACTATTGTACAACAAATATAAAATGAAACTATGATACATAAAACATCTAAGTACATAATCACATAATGAGTGAAATAATACAAAACTGAAACAAAAGGAGAAGGGTTAGAGATACGTTACAAAGGTTGTCCCTTTGGACACCAAGTTGCCCATCATCTGAAGAGAATTTTGTGTTGTTGCCCATTCCTCAGAATTTTAATGGGCTCAACATCCAAATAGTTGAGATGGAAAGAATTAGGCCCTGCTATTTCTCGGATCACATATGGACCCAACCATAAACTATCAAACTTGACATGTTTTCTTGGTTTCTCTCTGCCTTTATCCCATAAAAAAACTCTATCCCCAACAATGAAGTCCCTCTGCCTAGATGAATTATCAAAAGATTTCTTAACTTTTCTCTGATTTCTGCAATTCTGATCATCCCTTCTTCCGTTTTCATCCAAATCTATAATCTGATTGACCTTGTTCTGAACTGCATCCTGTTCTGTAGAAAAATCCTCAACTGAACCATAAGTAAGAAGTCTAAGGTGCACTGGAAACCTATCCTCCAAACCATACACTAACTGAAAAGGAATTTTCCCTGTTGCTACTTTCTTAGTAATTTTGTTAGCCCATAATGCATGCTTAATCTTACTATCCCAAGATCTTTTGTTTTCTCCAACTATTTTCTTAACAATGGCCATTAAATTTTTATTACTTGACTCAGCTTGACCATTTCCTTGGGGATAGTAATATGATGCATGTGACAAGATAATACCATACTTAAAACAAAATGAAGACATTTCCGCTGAACAAAAAGCCTTAGCATTATCTGTCACTATTTTTTAAGGCACCCCAAATCTAGTAATAATTCTATCTTCAAGGAACTCCATCACAACCTTTTCAGTTGCTGATTTTGTGGGAATGGATTCAACCCATTTGGTAAAGGAATTTGTAGCTGTAATAACCCATGAATACCCATTACTTGAATTATCCTTGAACTTTCCAATGAAGTCCAAACCCCACTGCTGAAATTGTGCTTCAACCACAACTGGTTGCAAGGAGAGAGATGCTAACTTTTTCTTTCCAGTGAAAAGATGACAAGGATCACACTTTCTAACAAACTAATGCACATATGAAAAGATTGTAGGCCAATAATATCTAGCTCCAAGGATTTTTTGTGTAATAGTTTTAGCTGCAAAGTGTCCACCACAAAATCCAACATGGAATTCATCCACTAGTTTCTTCAACATCATCCACACATCTAAGGATAACTCCATCATGATTTTTCCATCCTAATCCATCCCTAGTGAGGACATACTTAGAATATTTTAACCTCAAATCCCTTTTCTTATGACCCACTAGATGACTTGGACAAGTAAGATTCTTAAGATAGAAGATAATATCTGCATACCACTCAACATGTTCAAGCTTTAATAAATTAGGAGGGAACTCTTGATTATTGTTATGGAAAATCATACCCAAGGCCCTTTCATTCCCTTCAATCAATCAACATTTTGGCTAAACCTTGACCCTTAACTAATTTGGTGAGTTTGATTTCCAAATCATACTCTTGGATTTTAGCAATCCATCTACCCCTTGAGCCTAATCCTTCTGACTGAGATAGGACATCCTTAACTGCTGAATTAGGCACATAACCAATTACCTTGTAATATCCAATGAAGAATCTAAAATGTTTAAGTGACTTCACCAAGGAATATGCTTGTTTCTCAAACACATGATACTTTAATTCTACATTCTGCAAGGCCCTACTCATATATGTAATGGGTTGATCATGGCCTTGATAATTTTTCTAAAGTAACACACCAACATTAGTATCTTTAGAAGCAAAAGAGAAAATCTGAAAGTCCTGAGTATAATGTGGGCTAATAAGGACGAGAGCTTCATATATGGAAATTTTAAAATTCTGAAACGCTCTCTTACTTTCATCATTCCATTCAAACTTATCATCCTTCTTAAGCAACTTATATATAGGTTTCACAATTTTAGCATAGTTAGGGATGAACCTATGAACAAAATTGGTTTGGCCTAAAAAGGATTGGAGAGATTTCTTTGAAATAGGCAAGGGTACCTTTCCAATTGCTTCAACTCTCTCTGGGTCTAACTTGACCCCATATTTTGAAATAATATGTCCCAAGAGTTTATCTTCTTTTACCCCAAAGACTAACTTAGCATAATTCAAGAAAATTCCAAACTCTCTACATCTTTTAAAAACTTGTTTAAGATGACCAATGTGACTTTTTCCATCCTTAGAAAAAACTGTCAAATCATCTTGATATATTTCTATTAATTTTCCAATTAACCCTCTAAAGGATGTTAAGCCCTAATATTGGCTCATTACCCCTTAATTGGGGCATATTATATTAGTAATGTTATTTTATTTATGTCAGCTTTAGGCCATTAGTTGTAATTATACCTCCTAGTCTCCTATATATACCAAGGAGACATTTTCATTTTGAATCATCTTGTACTTGAACATTTAAGTGG
>JASDQU010102812.1:22278-41128 GCA_032191745.1 Picea mariana
TGAAGTAGGGGATTGGGTGTTTTTAAGACTACAACCATACAAACAGATGTCCCTCAAGAAAGCCATGAAGGATAATAAATTATCACCAAAGTACTATGGCCCTTATAAGGTGTTGCAAAAGATTGGTACTATGGCATACAAATTGGAGCTGCCTGCATCTTCACGAGTACACCCAGTTTTCCCTGTTTCATGCTTAAAAAAGGTTATAGGAGACAAGATCCCAGTTCAAACTATATTTCCAGAACTTGAAGAGGAAGGAAAAATCATATTGGAGCTTGAAGCCATAACTGACACAAGAATTCGCCAGCTGAGGAATAGATCCATTTCAGAGTATCTCATTAAATGGAGGAAACTACTGGCTGAAGATTCCACTTAGGAAGATGAGTCTTTTATACAGAAGCATCCAGAGTTACTCAAGCGTTGCAGACAACACTTGTCTCAAGGGGAGGGGCATGTTAATCCCTAATATTGGCTCATTACCCCTTAATTGGGGCATATTATATTAGTAATGTTATTTTATTTATGTTGGCTTTAGGCCATTAGTTGTAATTATACCTCCTAGTCTCCTATATATACCAAGGAGACATTTTCATTTTGAATCATCTTGTACTTGAACATTTAAGTGGGGTAAAAGGAGGTTTCCCCCTTGAAGAGGCTTATTATCTGAAATTATCTCTTTTTCAAGGCGTTGAGTACTTTTTTTGAGGTTTTTCTATGCTATATTGATGTTTGGTTCTTAACAAAGGCATAATTCATAGCTCTCTGAAACATAGCTCCAACATTTGATAAACCAAATGACATTCTTAAATATTCAAAGGTACCCCATGGTGTGGTAAAAGTAGTCTTATGCCTATATTCCTCAAGTCTGATCTGATTATATCCTGAAAAACCATCAAGCATGGAAATCATTCCTGATCCTGTTACCCTTTGTAGCAAAGTTTCCATCTTGGGAAGGGGATAATTGTCCTTTGTGCATGCAATATTTAATTTTTTGAAATCAATACATAGCCTATTTTTTCCATTCTTCTTCCTAGCAACAACCAAATTTGAACACCATGAAGAATGTCTTGTTTGGGCTATGATTCATGCTTCTAACTTTTTCTTAACTCCTGTTGGACCAAAAGAGATAACTTGGGGTTAATGTGCCTCAATTTATGTCTAAAGGGCTTAGTTTCTTCCTTCAAAGGAATCACATGATGAATCACATCCTCCCTATAGACCTTGCGTTCATCATAAGTGAAAGCCAAAACATCCCTATATTCCTTTAATAATTTAACAATTTCATTTCTTTCTTCAATAGAGGTATTTTTGTCTACTTTCACCATCCTAGGCTCTTTTTCACTTCCTATGTTGACCTCCAAGTGTTCACATGGTTTTTCCTTAGACTCTTCTTTATGCTTGTGACCATCTTGTCTATCACAAATTTTCTCTTGTGAAATAAGGCACCTAGGAACCGGATTAGCCTTATTGTCATCTTTTGTATAGTTACAATCCTCCTCTTTTCATTGACATTAAAATCAGAAAACTCATGTATTTGAGTTAAGAATTTAACAACCTGTATATCATCATAAAAAATCTACCAAGGATCCTTGCTATCTAGAACTGAGGGTCTTAAAATTACTTCCACATAAATATTTTATTTAATCAAACCATTTTAAAGTTGAACTGTGGAAGCAACTACTGCAAGTTCATCAGCCTTATAGTTATGTTCCTTAGGAATAACAATAATATTCAAAGCATCAAGATCACCAATGGAGTCCCATATTGCATTGCTATATTTCTTTAATCTTTCTGACTTGCAAGCAAACTTATTCTTAAGTTGTTGTATGACTAAATATGAGTCCCCCTTGATATTCAAACATTTGACACCCATATCTTTGCAAACCTCCAAACCAAGCAACAAAGCCTCATATTCAACCACATTATTAGTTGCATCAAACTCCAATCTATAAGAAAACTTAAATTCTTGACCATTGGAGCTTGATTGACTATCCCAACACCTTTTCCTGATCTAGAAAAAGCACCATCAAAATTCATGTACCAAACTTCATCAACTCTATCATCTTTAATTTCTTCCTCTAAAGGAGCAATAGAGTTAGATAAAATAACATAGTTACCAAGATCATCCTCTCTATACTTTAACTCATTCTTAGGATTTCTTGGGTCTTCAACATGATACCTCCTTTCCAAATCTCTATTCAACTTAAAAGTATTTCCATATGGGGTAGGGATGGTAGCATAAGTTAGATCCATTTGTAAAGTACCCCCCAAATTTGCAGCTGCCTTTCTAAAAAGAAACATTCCCCAAGCATTAGGAACATCAATCACAACAATATCCATTTCAAACATGATGTCTGGAAAAACTACTAACTGTACTTGTAAACCTTTGATTAATCCATGCACTTTAATCATTTTATCGTCCATGGCACAAATGTTATGGCAAGGTCTATATATCCTTAAGTTTAATTTCTCCATTACCTTCTTAGTCATAACATTTAAACTAGCCCTTGAGTCTAGCATGCAATTATGTATCACTTTGTTGTTCAGAAGTAAAGAGAGGAAAACATGATGATTCTTTTCATTCCCCCTATCCCAATTCTGCAAAATTATTGGTGCATCTTGGTAGGCTACTGCTGGCTGTCTATCAAGAATACTATGAGGAGGATCTTCTATGGCTTTAAGTAATTTTTCCATTTGAAAAGGGATATTCATGATTTCTGAAACTGGAACCAACATCTTTGAATTACTTAACCAACCACCTAAGTCAATATTCAAATTTGATCTAGCATGCAAATTTGACTTAGGAGGAGTTGGAGCTACCTTGGGAATATTATCTTGATTTTTATCTTGATTTATATTTCCATTCCTTTGGTAGGTAATGCCTCTATACTTAGCCATTTCTGAAACTTGTTGGGGTGTAGGCTTAGGCCCAAATTTTTATGTTTCCTTGTCAACAACATCATTCATGTAGCTTGGAATAATTCCTTGTTCAACAAATTCCATCCAATCATACATTCCAACATTGTACTTTCTACCACACATGTTAACTTGTTCATTTCCTTGATTACCATAATCATTTTCATAACAACCCTCAAGACAAACTGAACAAGTTATTTCCTCATGAAATTCACCACAAGGTCTACAATAAGGTATGGCTTGATGATCTACCAAGTTGGTAGACTCAAAAGAATTAGGTGGCCTTTGATCATGTGGAGGGGTTCTCTTTGTCCATTTGTCATTTGGCTTATGATGAGGTCTATTATTTTGAGATCTCTCCATAGTGATCAATCTAGTCTGCAAAGTATTTATCTGATTGGCATGGTTAATTTCCATTTGCTTGATTAGTTGGGTCAATTCCTTAATTCCATCATTAGAAGGCTCTTGACCCTCTACCATCTTCTTCTTCTCCTCAACACTCTTGGAAGGAGAAGCTTTAGAAAAACCAGGAATATTGGACTTCCTAGAATCTTGCATATTCTTATCAATACTCACTGCAAAAGTTTGTTCTTGCTTAAAATTTTGAGGATCCTTATCTCTTAGTGCATATCTCATCTCCCCCTCAAAAGCTTCTATATAGTAAATTAAAATTGTAGCACCTGAAGGAATTATTGTAGCAGGGAGACTTTTGACCAAGTCATTAAATTTCTTGTTAAACTCATCCATTGTCTCATTCTCCTTTTTATGACTTGAACTAATGGCAGCTAGAAGAAATCTGTTTTCTTTTTGGTCACCCCACCTTTCGTTGAAAGCTGTCACTATTTTGGCTAGGGTGCTAAATTTTTTGGGGTCAAATTCTGAAAACCACTCAACAACATCTCCTTCTAAAGAATAGACAAATAATGTCATCTTGACATCCTCTTCATCATGACCCTTACAATACTTCAATATACGCAGATCAAAGTTGAGAATGTGTGAATGTGAATTGATAGCATTGTTCCCTTGAAAACAAGCTTCTCAATAGCTTTATTTGGAATTGCATGAGGAGATCCTTGGATGGCTATAAAATTCAAAGGTCTCAAAAAGGCACTCATGAATACGTTAAGATTATTAGTGGGAGTATTAACAATTGATTGATTCTTATTTGTTTGAAACAAGTATTCGATATCAATGAGTGCTTCTTCTCCAAGAATTTAAAGTATCCTTCTAGGAGCAAGGCGATTTAATCTCCTCCTATAAACTTTTTCATGTTCAGGAAAAGAATAAATCACTCCTTGTGAAGTGCTCCTAGTAGTATACTTGACAAATTTATTCAATGGAGTCACCACTTGAAGAGAAAGAAAACAAAAACAACCAATCCAAGTTAAAAAAAATTAGGGACTAAAGTTTATTACTCAGTTCTCAAAAATTAAATTAGTTAAGTTGTATAGACCAAGGATAAAACACTTATCCACGACAACGATGAAAAAGATGTTGCCGTCCTTATACACACTTGCAAACGTGAGCTAAGTCCAACTCACTTAGTGTGTCCTTGGAGGCACAATGCCCAGGTTCAAAGCCCACTGTCACCTTGACTTGAACCTCTTTCATATAGGCTTACTCCTAGGGAAGCCAAGGGGGGTAGACCCTAGTTACTAGATGAAGTTAAAAGTTAAATTCTAGGATTTGATTTTAGTTGATTAAGGTTTGGAGGAATATAGAATATATGCAAAAGCAACAATGCAAAGTGCAAGTCTTTCAACGCAAAAGAAGTCCTTTCCCTAAGTCTTCTAAGACTAGTGCCTAAGATTGGGTAATGGGTCAACTAAGTTTGAGGGAGTTTCTTTTTACAAATATTACAACAAATATTACAAAATAATGCTAAATACAAGATTACAAGATTACAATATTATACTAGATACAAAAGAATACAAGAACCAACTATCCACAAAGTTACAATTAAAGTGATACAACAATGAAGATACAAGATATATAAATGATACAAGCAAGATAACTAACCAAGTAACTAACTTGTTAAAAAACTTGATGTGCATGTAAAGTTGATGTGCTCAAAGGAAATACAACCACAACACAAAATCCAACTTACCCAAACAAGAGTGCCTCCAAGGGATGTGCAACTCAAGGAGAAGCCTTCAATGGAATACACAACCACAAGCTCCAACAAAGAAGAAGCCTCCAAGATATGTGCAACTTCAATGAGGGAGTCCAATCACATCAAAAGATTAAACTTAACTCAAAATTAAAGCATGAACATGAGGTCTCCAGGGTCCAAAGCACAACTTTTAAACTACTTAGTCCAATCCACAAATGCTTGAAGGAAATTGCATAAAAGATGAAAATTTTAGGTGCTTGCAAGAGTATACTAAAGCATGAACCACATAAGATGTATCCAACAAGATTTCCCAAGGTTGAGTGAATTTATTTTAGGAATATTAAGTTATTAAGTTAGGATTGAATCCTAGACTAAGTGACAACCCAAGAAATCCCCCCGCTTGTACCAAAAGAGTTGTTGTGTGATCAATAAGTGAGGCAAACAAGGCCACACCCTAGCTCCACAGGTCAACCCAGGAATATAAGTACTCCACAGGAAGGACACCAAGCGCCGTGAGATCGTCCCCGATTTAGCACCTCCCGTTTCTTCCTTAAATTATTTTTTTGTTGGAAAAGTTGGGACAGTAAAAGGTGACCTATTAAGATAGTTGATTTTAGATCCTAGGAGACTAATGTAAATTCAGTTAGTTTAAGTTATATTAAGTTAAGGTGATTGCAAAGTGTAGTGTTGTGTAAGAAGTGCTTGCAAGATAAACAAAGTACTTGAAAGATAGTGTAAGGAAAGTAAAGTTCTAGAAATAAACTGCAAGATAACTCAAGTTCATGAAATAAACCATAAGATTATACAAGGTTGCAAGATATGAAAATAAAGTACTTGTAAAGATTTAAACCATTAAGCAAATGTACTTGAAAAGAAAGATGACTTGCAAGAAAGTAAACCGCTTGGAAAGTAAATTGCAAGAGAAAGTGTGCTTGAATGTAAAATGATCAAAATAAAGATGGCTAGAAAATGTAAACAAGATGAGAAAACTAAGCCATTATGCCTCCATGGGCCTAAACTAACACATGATTACTTCTTAGATTAGATTTAGTTTAGATTATTAAGAATATGAAAGAAAACAACCATGAACTAATCTAGCCTCACGATTTTGGGGGTTGGAAAAGCCAAGCACACTCCAAGGTGTAGCAAAACAATTGAATTTAAAAAATACTTGAAAATAAACTACACTAACAACCTCAAGAAAGTGCACAAGATGGAGGACAAAGCCTTCTAGTTTTGTGCACAAGTGGGTTCAAGAACTTGAAAGGAAAAACTTGAATTAAATCGTAGCTTCTCAACCTTGTCCTAGTGACGAGTGGGGCAAACAAATGAAAATAAATTGCAGAAAATAAGATCTATTTCCTAGCCTTATGGTTTTGGGGGTTGGCTGGGCCAACACTCACCAAGATGTAGACAAATAATTAACAAGAATTGCAGAAAATTAAAAGAAGAGAAATGCAAGCCCTTTTGGGACTCCCTTGGGCTTGCTTACAATGATTAGAATAGAGAAGAAGGAAAGGTATTGTTACCCAAATATTGGAGGTTGTACTTGAGATTTGTATGGCCCCAAATGGCCTCTTGGACACCTCCTTAGTCACTAACCTGCAAAAAAACCAGCAAGCAGAAGCTTGCTGGAAATGCTGCAAAAGTGACAACAATGTGAAAGAAAATTTTTGTTTTCTGCAGAAAATTTCAGCAATATATATCAATTTATATGACCTATTCTAAATGTTAAAATACCCAAAAACTGAAAGGAAATAACAAAAATAAATGGCAGCAAAGTTCTAGAGGTGAAAATGGTTGGAGGATGGCGTTTTCCAGATCTGAAAAAACCTTCCCAACAATAGAAAGTGACTTTCAAGGTGTTAGCAAACTACAAGCGAGGTAGAGATATGAGCATATATGTTAAACCTACAAAATAATTTTCAAGAAAACAATAAACTCAACCTAGATTAACAATGAGACTATTGATAACCAATCCAAGCAAAAAACTTTGCTTGGGATCTCTACTATACAAGATAGAATGTAAGACAAAAATGAAACAAGTCACCTCCCAAGCAATGGATGCACCAAGAAGACTCTCAAAGCACCATATCCTCCAATGCCTTTGTATTAATCAAGTAGGAGGTTGTTGCAAATACTTGCAACAACCTTCTGTCCAAAAGATGAAAGCAAGAAATGGAAGAGAACAAGATGGGAGAGATGGGAGAGTGAGGATAAAATTGGGTAGAGTAACAATAGCAATAGAATTGGTGAAGAATGAAGAGGGGAGGGGTTTGTTTTATACTTGGAGAGCAAGAGATACCCCTCTTGGATCTCTTCCAAGTGTCAAATCATAAGCTAGAGTGATGATCTCAAGGAGGGGGGCACAACTTTAGGGTTAGGGTTTTGGTAGAGTGAGTTGGGATGAGTCTTAACCCATTAGCCATGTCCAAAGGGTGAGGTGGAGGCACTAGGGAGGCGCACTAGGGGAGATAGGGCCCCACACCCTTTCATTTTTGATTTTCTAAGGTTTGCTCAAGGAGGGGGGCACAACTTCCCTAGGGGGATAACATGAAGTGGTAGTGGCTAGGTAAGAGGGGGTTGTGAGGGTGAGAAAAGATTTAGGATAGTATAGTCTAAGGTTTAGGAATCATCTCCCACCTTTTCTCTAACCATTTAGCTCAAAATTACAAAAAATGACATTTTGACTATGTCAAGACTAGCAATTAAATTGATGTTTTGGACTCACTAAGACTCCTCATGGACACAAATCTAGAAAAACTTGTCCAATTGAGATAAAAATTGGTACAAGGTTGTAGGGGGTCTCATTCCATTTCTTTTGAGCACAAATACCCCTATCAAAATCCCAAGCACCTAGTTTTTACATTTTTTTATTATCAAAAATTAATTAAAACTACCCATACTTAGGCAATTTTAATAAATTAAAAAAAAAACTATCTAGACTCGACGAAATTCCAAAAAACTTTAGGATATGTATTACATGGTAATTTACAACATTCCTAGAAACTAACTACCAGAGGGATAGACCATTAGAACACCTTTCACCACTTTGGAGGAATTATTTGTGGGAGTGAAAAACTCAAGGGAAATTAATAAGGCTCGTTAAGCCAAATTAATAACCTGAGGAAAAAAAACATTCAGTGAAAGGGACTCCTCTAATGATGAATTCCTAAGGAAACTGACCTAACTATGATCCATGCAGACTCATTACATTGTAATCCCATGCAGGGGAGCAAAAATTCCATTACAAAAAGAAGTGCTGAAGGCCAAAACTACCTTGTAGAACCAATAAATCTCTGACTTGGTAGCACCTGATGGTGCATATCTTCATGGTGCATGGATTTGCCCCCTAGTTGAAATAGGTGGTCAAAAACTCCTATATGTCATCATTGTTAAAAAAATTGACTTGAAGGATGGCACCACGAACTTAAGATTCTCTTCAATCTGGCATGAATCATCTTTAGCTTCTTCTAGGGTTGTAGGTAATCGATCCTTGAGGGTAAATTGTAAAGTACCTTCAAAGGATTTAAGGTAATGTTGGAGAATAATGCTCTTTGGGATAAAATTGGGCTGAAGTTTTCTATGAGATTGTTGAACCCAAGGTTTTAACCAATGAAGTAATGAAGTGCTTAGATGTACCTAGCCAGAACAAATCAACAAGAAAACGATATCTTTTGCAAGTACAACTTGTTGTTAGTACTTCATAAAAACATGGACTTATCAATAAAAGAAAAAAGTTGATGTATGATGAATCAAACATAATTTTATAACAACAATGCTTATAAGATAATAGCTTCACAATAAATGCCTTAAAAGAGCTTCACAATGACAAAAAAAATCACTCAATAATAACAAAGTACTAGCAATTGTCAGACGCTAATTAGGCAGTGTATAAATAAAATTGACAATTGATTTTAGGTGCTTTTAATGCTGAAATATATGGATGTAGCTTAATTTTGTAAGAACAACAATTAGGTTAGATAATTAGTCTACTCTAGGGTTAGGATAAGTTAGTAGATGGCTTGAGGTAAAATTTTTGAGAGTAGTTTTCATCAATCAATCAAGTGGAAGGATTATATCAATGCTTTTAGGGTTAATGGAGTCTCTTTTAGCAACGAAAATCTTGAAGGAACAAATGATAATAGTAGAGATAGAGACAATAAGGTCAATGATTGAAGTGTTGATAACCCAAGGCTTCAATCACTAAACCCTAGGGGGAAAATGGCCTCTAGAAAGAAGGTAACCCTAGGCCCTAGCAGTTTTCCACCTTATTTAGCTCAAGGAAAAAGTAGATGAAGTATAAATGAAGCTAAATATGCTAGGGTGTTGCAATGGCAAGTCCCTTAGCACAAAGCTTCAAGCAAGTAGGGTTTCTAACATAATCTAGTAGGTGAAAAGTTGTTAAGGCAAGAAAAATAACATGTGCTTTAGCCTCCTAGGGTTTTAAGCAAGAAATTTAATAATCTTGGAATAAATGAAAGATAAATACACCATAACCATTCAAAATGAAGAAGAATTGCATAAATTTACTTACATTCACCAAGAATCATCTAGCAAAATGCCTAGTTGAAGACTTTCCACCAAGAAAAATTCTAAAACACACCAAAACTAGCCTCCTTCAAGAAGTGCACACCAAATTTTAGACAATAAACCCTAAGTAGGGTGCAAATTTTAGACCTCACTAAGTGTGAGTCAAATATGATTAAAAATAAGAGAGAAATTTCCCTTATTTATACAATACAAATGACCTTTAATTTACAAATTAGGTAAAAAAGGACGACATGGCCAGTTTACATGTAATATCCAGTTTTTACATAAAATGACAAATTAAAACCCTAAATCAAGAAGAAAAGGCGACGTAATGCCCCTTTAGGGTGACGTTAGGCCTCTCTGGTGAAACATTGGCGTCTAGGAGCAAAACGTTAGGCTTCCCAAGGCCTCTGGATCAAGCCACATGTCCCACTTGGCACACAACTGCCTCCAAAGTGTCCATCAAAGGTGACATCAAGGGTCACAAAGGTGACATCATGGGCCTTTCAAGGCCAACATAATAGCAGGAGGGAAAGACCCCCCCAGGTCCAGGCCTTCCAGGATGTCTCTGGTGGAACCTCCTCCTCTCTCTCTGATGCAAGCCTCTAACATGTGTCTTCCCCTGGCCGGGGTCTCAACATCCATCTAGTGGGATTTTATCCTTATGGAGATTCGAACTAATCATCTCCCCATGTGTACCTATCCATTGGGTGTGGCCTTGCAACAACAAAAAGTATGCCCTCCATGGGCTCATAAGTCTTAGGGATCATAGCAATGTCAATCACATCTAATAATCAAATTATCTAAAGATGTGCATAAAAACCCCCTTTCCCGGACAAGTTCTCAAAGACGTTATGCTATTCTACAAGCCAAGTTTGGAGAGGATGTCAGGAGGTCCTACTGGGATAATTCTCATTGGACATGGGATGTTTCTAGCTAAAGACAAATACAAGCCATGTAAGTGGATGAGGTGGTGTAGGATGTTTGAGCAATGGGTGCAGTGATGACATGGGAATGTATGGCTTACTTGTGGGTGCCTCTGAAGAGGGTGAGTTGCACCTTGTCATGGATGCAAATGTTTCCAATCCCATTCAATGCCTTTTAACTTTTTATCTTATTGCTTTTTCTTTCAAGAGACTAGCTAGGGGACACTTTCCTAGCATGGTGACAAATGGTGACAATGTTACCCACAATCATTTCATGGAGATGAGAAGGTTGGCTCGTGATGAGACCCCCTTTCTCTTGGATATGCCACCAAGAGCCACTACCATAGAGTGGTGAACAACTGAATGGTAGTGTCATACCATTACATGCCCATGGACCTAATAGGATGGCTCATGATGAGACCCCCTATCCCCCAACTAGGTCTTGATTTTATTATTTTATGGGTCCCTCTGTTTCTTGCTGAGAAGCCTTTCATTGATTTCTCAAGGATCCCTGGGTGAAGCATCTGAAGGTTTTGTTCTTTTGGATTTTATCTTTTTTCCATCTACTTTTACCCTCTGGGCCTTTAGCCCCTTCTTCCCACAAGGTAAGGTACAACCCTTTCCTAGCTTGGAAAACCCAATGCCCGAAGCAATGTAGGGGATGGATGAGAGGGAAAAGATGAAAAGTGATAAGTATGGTGGGAATGGACGATGAACTTTCATGAACATACCTAGTGGAAACTCAAACCCTATGAGAACCAACTTTCTAGGGCATCCTGTCATTCCCCCAGGTGTGGACAAGTTGAAAGGCATACGATCCAAGCAATTGTGAGAAGTAAAAAGAATTAAATGCACATATTCAAATGTTTTGAGAATTATAGTGGCACATACAATGATACCTAGACTCATTACCTCATGGAGAAATACCCACTACTGTTGAAGGACCAGGACGATGGGATGGATGCTGCTATTGTTGACAATATGGAGGCACTGAAGAAGAAGGATGGGCCCTCCAGGGACAAGATCAAGTCAATATGGCTCTTTATAATCCATGTATAGGACCTGTGGGCATCGAGACATAATCTCCTTAGTTATCCCTAGGCTAGGGGATAAAAACTAACATGTATTCAACTTCTGTAGTTGAGAGTGCCATTACAACCTGTCTTTTTCTCATCCAACTGATTTCTCCTCCAAATAGGTTAAACACATACCCACTTGTAGATCTTCTGCAATCCATATCTCTAGCCTAGTCTACATCAACAAACCCATGTATGTTCAACACTCTATCTGATCATGGTCTTCCTTGATAGCACAATCCATAACTGGTAGTGCCATGCAAATACTTGAAGACCCTCTTTACTGCTTTCCAATGCTCCTTCCCCGGTTTTGACATATACCTTCTCAAAACTCCCACTACATTTCCAATGTCCAGTCTAGTATATATCATTGCATACATCAAACTGCCAACTGCAATGACATACAAAACATGGGACATGTCCTCTTCTTCTTCTTGTGTCTCAGGACAATGATCTACAGATAAATTTACACCTATAGGAATAGGGACCTTGACCGATTTACTTCCATGCACATTAGACCTCTGCAATACCGTCTCAACATACTTTCTTTGATTCAACTAGAGTTTCCTATTTACACAATCTCTTTTAATTTCCATTCCCAGAATGAAGTTAGTAGCACCAAGATCCTTCATGTAAAATTTTGAGGATAGCTGCGATTTCACCTCCTTGATAAAATCCATGTTATTTCCTACCAACAACATGTCATCAACATAAAACACTACATAAATGAAGTGATTACCAACTTGCTTGGAATATACAAAGTGATCAACCCTTCTTCTCTCAAATACCAATCCAAGGATGTATGTGTCAAAATTTTGGTACCACATCCTAGGTGATTGCTTCAGACCATATAGTGACTTCTTTAGGTTATAGACCAACTCTTTCTTTCCCTTTACTACAAATCCTTCTGGATGCTTCATGTAGATTTATTCTTCTAGATCCCCATGTAGGAATGTTGTCTTCACATCCATCTGTTTGACTTCAAGATCAAATGCAACAACAATAGATAAAATAAATCTAATAGAAGTTAACTTGGAAACATGAGACAAAATCTCACCAAAGTCAATTCCCTCTACCTAGGAATAACCTTTTGTTACTAACCGAGTTTTGTATTTCTCCACTTTTCCTTCTTCATTAAAATTATTTTTAAACAACTATTTTCTACCAATAGATTTTCTTCCAGCGGGAAACTCAACTACATGCCATGCCTCATTCTTATCCATTTCTTAAATCATGCCTATGAATTCACTTGTTGGCCCTTGACCAAGTTTTGAGAGATCCTTGGTCAAGTTTGACCATTTTGGACTTCGAAAGTCTATTGAAGGCGGAGTGCAAGACGAAGCAGAGATCGCAAGATCTCTGCCCATTTTTGGGTCCTTTTTAGGATTTGGGAATATGTAATGGGTATGGGAATGTCGGCCCATGGGTTTACCCATGTTAGCCCTATTTTATAATATATAAATACATGTCTAGGTGATGTAAGGAATAAAGAAGAGAAGATGCATCTATGTGATGTTGTGCTAAGTGAAAGTGTGGCTTGTAAATTCTTTTTGCATACTGTGAGAGACTTGTAGAGCTAAGTGCAAGTGGTTGTAATAGATTGTGAAGGGATTTGTGTTGTAATGCAAGGAAGGAGGATCTAGTGAGCTGCGAAGATCTCCTATCCTATGCATAGTAAGGGTTTTGTGGCTCTGTGCATGTATCTGATTGAAGAAGCTAATAAAGAAGAAGAGTTGGTGTATGTAGCCCCAGGGTGGGGGTGAACCATGTATATGCTGTGTTGCTTTTCTTTGTGCATTGTTGTTGGTGTACTTGTGTGTTATTTGCTAAGTGCTTGACATAGATAGATAGATAGATAGATCTGTTTATACTTTTTTCTTATGATGAATCTGGATGCTAGATCTAACCTCTGTGAACTTGCTTAGTGCTTGAATCTGCTAGATCTGATCTAATTCCTTATGCTAAGTGCTTAGATACATTAGATTTGGGTGAATGTTGTGATGCTCTATTTTATTTGTGAAGTAGATATTGGTTAGATATTGATGAAGGTTTACTGCTGAATGCTCTGTTAAATACTAGAATCACAGATTCGTGTCCCAGCTAAGGTTGCAGACATCTGAGTCCTGCAACCACCCCTTCCTCTACCTCAGGTGAGACTTCATCTTCTTCACAAGTGTCACCGAAAGGGTTGATAGATAGGTTTTTTTTGGTGCACTGTTGTAGTGTTGGACCCTGGGTCTGCCTCTATGCCAAAAAATGGTTCTGTTGTCGGGATTTGAAACTGTGATTGCTGGGAACTGAGGAAGAAGAAGCTTTGTGCAAAGATTCGACCTAAAACTAAGAAAGATCTGTGCGTAGATCTGTTTCCCTAGTGTGCAACATTCTTCTTGACTTGTGAAGTTTTGTTCTAAGAAAAGAGGTCAAATCTCAAGAAAAGAGGTAATATCTGCAAGCTTCGTGCTCTGATAAAGGTAAGAATAGTGAAAAGTTCTAGATCTGAAATCTTTGTGCTCTGTAGAAGTAAGACAAGTGGAAAATTTTGTTCCTAAAGCATGGATCTAGGTATGTTTGATAGATCCTATCCTAGCTTGAAAACTAGAGTACTGGTAGATGAAAGCAGGTTTGACATGAGTAGATCTAATAAGAATAGTGAAAGATATGTTATACCTATACATAGAAAGAATATTTGGACTAACAAATGGATGCAGGATCCTAGAAAGAATTTTTTGCAGGTTAGCTCCTACGATCCTAGCACGTAGTACAAAAAGGGATGGGAATTAGTTAAAAGAAAGAGAGGATTAACCGTCTGTTACAGTTGCAGAAAACCAGGAAATTTTGCTAAGGAATGCCCTGGGAGAAGACCTAGTTGTCTTTTTTGTAAAGCTATGGACCATGAAGTATTGGGTTGCCCTAGAATGATTGCTAAAGTTGAAAGAATGAATCTAAACCAAGAATACCCTAAGGCAGATCTAGAAACTAAGATTATGGAAGAATCCCAAAAGGAATCAGAGAAGATATTGTTACAAATGAGAGAAACACTGAATGACCACCAGGGATGATTTTAAGGATGGAAATTTATTTTAAAATGTAGAAACCTTGATGAATCTTACTAATCCTTCATATGCCAACTATAAATGATTGGCGATATTTTTAAAAAAAATTCAAATTTCTAAGGATTTTATATAGTTTTTATAAAATTTTGGCGATTTTTAAGGCAAAATAATTTTATCCTATAGAATTTGGGCGAATCATTTTTAAAATAGCGAATCTCGTTTTTGGAAAAACCATGGAAAATTAGCCCATGAGCGAAATTTATCCCCTGACCACCGACATGTCAGATTATCAGATATCTTCAAAGAAAATGAATGCATTGAAGCAAGATTAGGAGACTTCGACGTTGACCGTGTTCTAGATGAAGAAACACAGGTGAATGTTATGATATAAAGAACCTAGGAACTTTTAGGAAAGCATGCTATGGTTCCTTCACTAGGAGGAATAGGATTATTCAGAGGAAAACTGATAACCCTATGTGGGAATCTCACTTAGATACCTATGAATGTCAATGGAACTTCGACAAAAGAATATTTTGAGATAATTAAATTTATTGAGGACAACACTCCATTTACCATGTTACTAGGAATACCTTGGATTGAAAGAGATCAAGCAAGAAGGAAGGAAGAAGAAGAAGTCTTAGAGCAGAAGAAGCAAGAGTTAAAAGATTTTATAACTAAAATGATTGCACACTTGATTGAAGAACATGAGAACATATCACAACTATTTAACAACAACGACATAGATATAAAAGTTGCAAGAACACTAGAGGATCCACAAAAGACTGAAATACCTATCCCAGATAAAAAATAAGTATTACCCTTGAATCCTAGGAAAGAATCTCAACAACGCGAAGTCACTATGTCAAAAGAAGATAAGAATCAGAATAGGAAAAGGAATACCGAGATGAAGCTCAATGGAAATAAGGCTATAAAACTAAGTAAGAAGAGAGATAAGAATGAAAATTTGCAGAGAGATCCAGAAGGAACCTCGCAGAAGGAAAATTTGCAAAATTGGAGCTTCGTCAGGAGATCAACACAACGACACATGGAACTTTGCCATGGCGAAGCAATATATCCATTGGGGACATTATAACCATTAGAACAACATCTTGAACGGGTAGAAATGCATTTATGACCAGACAACTTGCCATCAGACCGTTGGTACCTTGCCATAACAGACAAAACAAAGTTCAGGAAGGCTTCATACCCATTGTCGAGTTACCCATTTATCCCGTCGCACCATGCACCGAGAACACTTTTGCTAATCGTGAATTTGATCCCGCAGACTCATTGATTTTATACAATGATCAGTACATTGTATTTCCTTCTATCCTATTGCAGTGTCTAAGTTACTCCTCGAACCCGAATATTTCCAACCCCGAGCGTGTATGTCAGACGAGTTCAACGCAGCAGAGAGAGTTGTCGAATAAGTTCTAATCGACCTCATGATTGAACGGTTCATGTCGATGTCTATGGGGGTACAAGCATCATCGAAGAGAGGAATGGAAGCCTCTCCATCGACTACTCGCAGAGCCAGAGCATCCCAACCATCAGATGAAAAGCGAACCAAGTATAGGGATGATTTAGTGAATGCCAAATTGATCCAGACTATATTACCCACCTACATACCACCTCTAAGTGACACAGTAAATTGAGATAGCGTGCCTAGAGATTTCGAGTACACCTTGGTCACTGTGAACCTCCTGGAGGGGATCCACGCAGTTTGAGTAGACCAAGACAAGATTGCAGCGTTGAAGTTCAACAACTTCAACCTCGACGATCAAAAAGTCTAAAAATGCTCTCCCCACATAAGTACCTGACCAGAATGAAGGGGAAGAATTCAAAGATAATCCCCCAGACGTGGACCCATAACCTCGAGCTGTCCACCCTGCTGAACGTCATGAAGATCCCACACTTCAGAAGACACCAGGAGGTGAATTCTTGTGTCAATATGCTGCTTTATTGTTACCATGACGACTATTTGTGGCTAGATCTCCATATCACAATTGATCTGACGGTGATCAATCAGATCATAGGTTTGAGTATGCAGGGACCTGATCCATAGGATTTTTATCTAGGAAAAGCCATGGATCGCGCTCTAGCAAAAAGGATCAAGGATACCTACGACAATGTCGAGAAGGGGACACGAGGCTACAAGGTAGCTTCTATCCAGAGTGACGCAGTGTGCATCGCCTGTCAGTTGATTGTAGGGAAGTTAGTAAGAAAGAACCGACCTATCCAAGTCACCAACTTTGTAGTCAACCTCGCAGGGAAGTGCGTGAAAGGCCTACAGATGAACTTGGTGAAGTACCTGGTGAATCAGTTGGAACTAGACTGCAGAGAAGCATAAGATCAAGGTTACAGATTCCATTTTAGTTGGATTTTGATCCTTATTGCATTCATCGCTTGGAAGATGCCAGAAGGTGTGACCTTCCCTGACATCGAGCCATTTGAGCCACTGGCCATGAAGTTCAGTACAGTTTGGTATTCCAGCAATATGAACAAATAGTGGCAGTAAAATGATTATTTTCATACCTACTACGATCAGCTGAAGAGATCCATCCAGTCCGAGCCTCGCATGACTCCAAACATTCTACACCGGTTTCGACCTTTGATGAAGTTTAACGCAGATCGACATTTCATTTATATTACAACACACGCCGATGAACATAAGCAACAACTTCAGTTCTACTACAAGCTGACAGAGGAGGACCTGGAGGAGATTACTAAGGAATGGTCCGCTGACTTCCTTATCCCCGCCAACCCCACAGAGATGTCTGACATCGACAACCCAGAAACTGAATAGGATACACCTGAACCTAGTAGGACAAAGAAGATCGAAGAGGTCCAAGGATTAGATAGTGCATCTGTGAATACTGCTTCCATATCACCAGAGCAAGGAGTTGATGGTGAAGACTTAGATGAAAAATAAGTCGAACATAAGCAAGGAGACGAGGTTGATCCCCTAAAGAAGATGAAGGGTTCTCCTCCGAAACCTTCTTCCTAGAAGAAATCAAAAGCCTCCATGACCAAGATGCAGACTATCCTCACCTTTGAAGACTTCGACTTCCTCATAGTAGCCCTGAACGATGCTTCGCTGGAAATAGAAGAAAAACAAGAGGCCAAGCAGGAAGCAATCTATTATAGAATTGAAATCGAACTTCGAGGGGTACAACAGGCACTATAGTTCAGCCACATAGTTGTTGGGCTCTAAATATGTCCTAAAAAAAACCTCTATGCATCAACCAAAGGTATGAATTGGCACAAGTGTTTTACTTGTTTCCTACGTAGGTTCTTACCTTCTGTTTTCAATACCCAACGTCCAGAGATGCAACACCTATAAAGGAACAACAATCGTAAAGGGAACATCAGTTGTTCTATTCAAAGGAACAACACGACCTGCAAAAGGAACAACAATCAGAACAAAAGGAACAACAGTTGTTACATTGGGTTGAACTAATGTTGAATTAATTGCATTGTAGTATTTACCCAACTATCTAATTTTTCAACCCAACGTTCGTAAACTGACGAATCACACGCAAAGTATATGCAAGATTGAAGCGGGACTAATCTAATATAATGTTTAAGCTACAACTAAAATTGAATCATTAATCTAACACACAACTGGAATAGAATCATTAATCTAACACACGACTTGGAATTGAATTAATCTAGTTGCGTAAATGAAATTAATCTAGGAATGAGAAATTGCGTGAAGGAATTAATCTAGAAATGGAGAACTACATGAAGGAAAAGCAAGTACAACATGTGAAGATTTAAATAACAAAACAACATATGTGAGCTCACACCAATGAAGCAATCTTCCATTACAATAACCAAATCAATCTTCATAACAAAATAATAAAAGCATGAAAACCAAAAACATGAATCAAAGCTAAGAATCCCTTTCTCTTTCGAATCCTAATGACTACCATTAATGACTACTCTAATTCTCTACTTACAACTTCTAAATCCTCTTCTGCTTGAATCCTCATGAAGAGAGAGCACTCTCTTTTATACATGAGAGCCTTGAAGATAAGATAACCATCTCATTATTACAGATCCACTTTTCTCTCAACTTATTTCCCATTATTACAAAATATAATCCCTTTAAATCCTCACACATATCTCTCATATATCTTAGATAAGATATTCCAACCAAATCTCCATGATCTTCTCCTTGGAATGGGCTTGAATTATCTCCTCAAATATTGAAATGGTGGAGGAAGTATT
>JASDQU010102812.1:41178-64478 GCA_032191745.1 Picea mariana
GGGCTTGAATTATCTCCTCAAATATTGAAATGGTGGAGGAAGTATTCGAGAAGTCCTTTGAATTAATCCTTCACATATTCCTACACATTACAAAGCTCACACATATTTGAGATATATATGAAAACATGTCAATTTTCTAATATTTAATCACAAATTCCTTTTAAATACTAAAATGAATAAAGTGGAGAACAGTAAGGTGAAACCCGAGTATATTTATGGAAATGATGTCATGAAAGGTTAATGGGGCGATGAAATGTGAAGAATGATGAAGGGAAAGGTGGATGAGAATAGGACATTTCTGAGCCCCAACAACAGTCTCCACTGTGCCTCTGCCATTGGGAATACCAAAGCTGGGAGACGAGCCAACCCAACTCCATCGATTAGTTGATACATTCAAAGCTCACCTTCGACGAGCACAAGAAGAAACAGAACAAGCCACCCAAGATTTGATGCAAGTACAAGGAGTACTTGTAGAACAACATCGAGCTACAGAACAGGAAAATATTGCCCTCCAAGTGAAGTTCGACGAAGAAAAAGCACAGATATAGCAAGGAAAAGAATAGTTGCTCGCCGAGCAACTCAAAGTAAAGGAAGCAATCAATAGAGAACTTCTCTATGTGACAATCATAGAAATAAAGGCAAAAGATTGAGTTACACAGCAAGTAGAGTAGCTTGAAGAAGTAATCTAGTAGCTACAACAACGCATCGCAGACTTAGAACTATGTGTAGTGACCAATACCCCACAGGATGTGAAGGACTAGAGAGAAGCAATTGCCAGGAGAGCAGTTGAGAGAATAAAGGCCCTTGCTATGGAATAAAAGCAACTGAGTGATCATAATGCCTTGACATATGAGTGACTCACTGAGAGTCTAGAATTAAGAGCACTGGAGTCGCAACTCCAAGAGACAAAGTATCAAGCCGAAACGATGCAGGTGCAGTTGAAGCTTCTGTCAGTTGTGGAAAGAATGAAGAGATCTCAAGAGAAATGCACTGCCCAATATCATATTCATGCTATTCAGAGAAGAGTTATGGAAGTAAATCAGAGACTCTAAACCATGCAAGATAAGGCCTACCAATTGTTCACATAAGTTGAAGGCCGATGAGTAGAATTAGAGTAGGTTGTTAATGTAACTGAACAATGCTTGGAAGGACCTATGAAAGATGCAGTCATCCAAGAGTTTGTTGAACAAGAGGTCGTAGCACAACAACAAGTCGAAGCAGCTCGAGCCAAGATCGAGGATTTTGAAGCAGAACTTCCTACATCAGAGTGACTTAGGACGAGTCATAGGTGAGTGTTGGGGGCTTGTTGGTTCTTGACCAAGTTTTGAGAGATCTTTGGTCAAGTTTGACCGTTTTGGACTTCGACAACCTGTCAAAGTTGGAGCGCAAGATGAAGCAAAGATCACGAGATATCGACCCCTTTTTGGGTTTTTTTTAGGATTTGGGAATATGTAACGGGTATGGGAATGTCGACCCATGGGTTTACCCATTCTTAGGCCTATTTTGTAATATATAAATAGATTTCTAGGCGATGTAAGGAAGAAAGAATGGAAGAGGCATATATGTGATGTTGTGCTAAGTGAAAGTGTGGCTTGTAGATGCTTTGTGCATACTCTGAGATACTTACAGAGCTAAGTGCAAGTGGTTGTGACAGACTGTGAAGGGATTTGTGCTGTAATGCAAGGAAGGAGGATCTAGCGAGCTACGCAGATCTCCTGTCTTATGCGGAGTAAGGGTTTTGTGGCTCTGTGCATGTATCTGATTGAAGAAGCTAATAAATATGAAGAGTTGGTGGACGTAGCCCCAGGGTGGGGGTGAACCACGTATATGCTGTGTTTCTCTGCTTTGTGCATTGTTGTTGGTGTACTTATGTATTATCTGCTAAGTGCTTGACATAGATAGATCTGTTTATAATTTGTGCTTATGATCAATATGGATGCTAGATCTGACCTCTATGAACTTTCTTAGTGCTTGAATCTGCCATATCTGATCTAATTCCTTATGCTAAGTGCTTAGATACATTAGATCTGGGTTTATTACCATTCCATACCTCATGTGAAGTTCTATCATCCAATGCTACTGAGGGTGATCAATTGACCAGGTAACATGTTGTACCCACTGCCTCTGCCCAAAATTCTTGTCCTAACTCAGTACCACTAAGCATGCTCGTTCCTTTTTCCATCAGTGTCTTGTTCATCCTTTCTGCAACTCAATTATGTTGAGGTGTGTATGGAGTAGTCTTCTGCCTCACTATACCACACTTCTTACATAATTCTTCAAATTCATTTCCATAGAATTATCCACCATTATATGTCTTGAATACCTTTATTTTCTTCTCTATCTAATTTTCTACCAGAGCCTTAAACTCTTTAAATTTATCAAATACCTCATATTTCTTTCTAAGAAAATAAATCCATGTGTTCCTTGAGAAATCATCTATGAATGAAACATAATACATAGATTTACCTAGTGATGGAACATGAACAGGTCCAAACGTATCAATGTGTATCAACTCTAAGATCCCCTTTGCTCTGGTAGTACCAGATGGGAATCTTACTCGATTCTGTTTACCAGATATGCAATGTTCACATAAATCAAAATCCATAGTGAAATTAGACATACCTTCAACCATGCCTTTACCGTGTATTGTTTGAAGGCCCTTTTCTACAATATGCCCCAGTCTTTGATGCCACAACACGGTCTTCTTTCCAGGGACAATATTGGTCTTGTCTTCTTTATTTTTCTGCTCAGGGACAATATAATTGTTACACCCATTAGTATAATTTCTTCCCAGCAAATTGTACATAGTTCCACACTGAACTCCCCTCATCAACACCATTTCTCCTCGTACCATCTTGAAAGTGCCCTTTCCCAATACAATATCCACTCCTACATCATCCAACTTGCTTACAAATATTAGGCTCCTGGCTAGTTTTGGAATGTGCAGAACCCCAGAGAGAGTTCTAATCCTTCCATATTTTAGCAACAACTTAACCCTTCCATGTCCCATGATTTTGGTTGTCGAGTCATCTCCTAGGAATACATCACCACCATCGTATTTTTCATATTCACATAACTGTTAGGATATTTAGACACTTAGGAATTAGTTAAGATCTACTTGGTCTAATGTGTCTCTAGGTAAAACTGTGTTTCTTTAGTATGCATTAGTATGCATTTGTAGTTAGGAAATCCAAAGGTCACGATATGTTCCTGACATAGAGTGATCTGATGGTTCATATTCTCCTCGATCTTAACGACCATTGATATGTGGATTAACACCCAATTGGTCCATGATCTCTATTTAAAGATCATGGAGGGTCATTTGTAGATGATCGATTGTGAGAAACTCTCTTGTAAAATCTCTTTGTAATATTTTTCTTTTGCATTAATAAACTACTCCAAGTGGCTGCATTGACTAGGGCCGTGGATGTTTCCCTGTAAGGCTTTTACCACGTCAAAACATCAGTGTGCTGATCTTTGATATGGTTATGTGAGTGGTTACTGAAGGTGTTCTTCCTCTGTTGGAATACCTATTTTTTCGAACATGGTATCAGAGCCTATTTGAAGACCCGCTCCTATTGTAGATCGAGATTGTGAAGCCGAGTTGCATCATATCCATTTTCTATCATTTACATAGATTTCTGGGCTAAGAGGACTCTTCCATTGCATCCAGAGCACTTGTTTAAGTTAGGAAAACTTTTTGTTTCACTCGAAAATCTTTCCGTTTGCCCAAGATATGACCATTACAGTTAGATCCAGAGTGAAATTTTTTTCTTGTGTAAAAAGATCTTTTTTTTAGCATGCTCTCCAAGGCCATCTTCCACAACAACAAAAACAACAACACCAACACCCCCAATCCTCTTGCGAAACAATACGATATGTTTTTCTAGAACATTTGATTAAAATTTTTCTTATTAAGTAAGAGGTCTTGAGTTCAAGTCTCTCTTTTGTTACTTTTTTTGAAAAAGTTCATGCTAAAATTGTAAAGTGTATTTCACTTTAAGTATAAAAGTGAATCGCTATAAGTAGCTTTAATATTTTATTTTAGAGTTATTTATTTTGCATGCAACTTTTCTTTTATAAAGTAACTTCATTGTAAAAGTGATCCCCACTTCTCTTTATAAAAGTGGGTCACTTCATAATTACTATTTATGCATTTTTTAGAAAGGGAATAACTCTCACATCCGAATTTTGTTTTCAATTCCTTTTTCTTTAAAACTGCCCAACTTTTCGAGATATTTCCATCCAGATCATCAGTTTCAGTTTTAAAATCCATATTATCTGCATATTTAATATGTTTTCTACAAGTAATCTCTTGCTTACCAGCACCAACTACTTCCAATGGAAATCCCATATGGAAGATTTAATAAAAATTAAAGGCTTGTACCAAATTACCTTGGGAAAATAAACAACACCCACTGATGTTGATAAGAAAGTCAAATGGGATAATAGGAATGCCGAAGCACATGGATTAATTGGAATGTCCATCTCTCCTGATTTAAGGTTCCACCTTCAATCAATTGATAAACCCAAAGAATCTTGGGAAAATATTGAATTTGTGTTTGGTAAATGCAATATTATTCGAGCACAACAATTAGAAAATCAAGTACTAACTTTAAGTCCAAGTTATTTTTCTTGCATTGAAGACTATCTATCTAAGTTTAAAACACTTAGAACTTTATGTGAAGAATGTAAGATACAGATAGAAGAAGATCATTGCATCTATCTTATTATTTCTAAGCTAGGTAGTGCATATTCTGTGTTTGTATCTATCTTTTATGCCATACAAGAGGCTATAGAGACAACTTATGTAAAACCCACTCTTGAGAAATTTTGTGAGGATTTGATTAGAGAGAAAGATAATCTTGTACAACTTGGAGTGATCAACACTATAGGTACCTACAACAAAGCCTTAGTCATCCATTAGAAAGATAAACCCAATAATCCCAAGAAGCAACATCCTCACCAAAACAACAAGCAATACAACGGTCCCAAACCCACTTAGACAACTTCAGCTCCTAATGGTGACAAAGGAGAAAATCATAAAAATAAGAAGACTGACATACATTGCAACTTTTGTGATAAAGATGGTTATGATGAGTCCAAATGTTTCAAGAAGATGGAAGCTTTAGAAGCAATGATGAAGAAGCACAACATCAGTATTGATTCTACTTCTTATTCTTCTTCTCATGGACATGCACTTTCTTCTTCTGGTTTCTCCTTTAATAAAACTTCTACTTCTACTTCTGATGAGTGGCTTATTGATTCTATACCATCTTATCATATGGCTAAGGATAGAGACACATTTTATTCTCTAAATGAATATAACACCAATAAAATATTTGTTGGTGATGATAGATCTCTTAGTGTTGAAGGATTTGGAACAATTCAAGTAGAAAATGGTCATTTCAATGATGTATTATGTGTTCCAAGTCTTTCTTGTAACCTTCTATCAATATATCAAATCACTCATTCAGGTGAAGGTAAAATCGTAGAGTTTTCACCTCACCAAGTTGTAATAAATGATCTAAAAGATCCTAAGCATATTCTTGCAAATAGAATTGCTGATGATATGACCAGGTTGTACAAGTTTGACAACTTTGGGTCATCATCTTTTTCATCAGTTTTCGTTTCTCATAGCGATGACTTGAGAAAAATTTGGCATGAAAGGTTTGGTCATCTAAACTATCTCTCATTGTAGCAACTATGTAATCAAAAGATGGTGACTGGTCTTCCTCTTGTCTCATGCAGAGATGGTATTTTTTCTGGTTGTGTTCTTGGCAAACATCATCGAGACAATTTTGACAAACGTGCCTCTTGGCATGCCTCGGGCCCTTTGTAGCTTGTTCACAGTGATTTGTGTTGTCCACTTTCTTATCCTTTTTCTGGGTTCAATTGTTTCTTAACTTTCATTGATGACTTTTCCAGACATACTTGGGTTTTCTTCTTAAAACTTAAGAGCGAAGTTTTTGGCCTACAAGGCCGTTGTAGAAAAGAAATCTGGACATCAAATTCAAAGGTTAAGAATAGATAATGGAGGAGAATATGTGAACAATAATTTTACAAGTTACAACATTACATGGGGCATCCAAATGCAACACACTGTTCCATATACACCACAACAAAATGGCGTTGCTGAGAGAAAGAACCGCACATTAAAAGAAATGGCTAATTGTATGATCTAATCTAAGGGATTAAGTCTAAAGTATTTGTGTGGAAGAAATCAATTGTAAAAATTACATAGTAAATCGCACTACCACAAAGGCTCTTAAAAATATAACACCGAAAGAAGCTTGGACTAAAATTAAACCAGATGTAAGTCACTTCTGTGTATTTGATAGTATAACATGGGCTCACATTCCTGATGAGAAAAGGAAATCATTACAGCCTAAAAGTGAGAAGTGTATATTTGTTGGTTATTCTAAAGATGTCAAAGGTTATAGGCTTCTTCAACCACATTGTAATTAAATTATTATTAGAAGAGATGTTAAATTTGATGAAAATATCTTGGCTTGCAAGCCTAATTCAACATTTGTGCCTTCTTTGGCCTGCGAGCCTAATTTTACGGTTGTGTCTTCTTTGGCCTACGAGCCTAATTTGACGGTTGTGTCTTCTTTGGCCTATGAGCCATATTCGATGTTTGTGCCTTCTTGTGTTTTGGTTTCTTCTTCAGATGATGACAGTGAGGATGAAAATCCACCTCTTCCTTCTCACCTTCCTCCAGATGATTCCTTTGAACATGAACCAGCACCAGCTCCATCATTTCCTAGATGGGTCCGTTCAACATGAGAAGCAACTGGTGATCTTGTCGGTGACCCTTTATATCAACATCAGAAACGTTCATATTTCCAGTGAGCCTCTTCTCTTTTGGCTCTAGTTTCAAAAACTCATGATCCAGAGACATTTGCAGAAGCTTCAGGTCATTTAGATTGGGATACAATAATGAATGAAGAGTATCATTCTTTAATGGCAAATGATACTTGGGATCTTATACCTCTTCCAAAAGGAAGAAAACTTGTCATATGTAAATGGGTCTATAGAACTAAGTATGCATCAGATGGAAGTGTTGAAAGACACAAGGCTCAGTTAGTTGCCAAAGTATTTTCCCAAATTGAAGAAATTGACTATAATGAAACCTTTTCCCCTATAGCCAAAATGAATTCCATCCACCTTGTTCTTTCCCTTGTTGCCTCACATAAATGGGAGGTCCATTAGATGAATGTTAAATCCGCCTTCTTGCACGGAAATTTGAAAGAAGAAATATACATGGAACAACCTCCTAGCTATGTCTAGAATGACTCTAGCCTTGTTTTCTGCCTTAAGAAATCTATTTATGGTCTTAAGCAAGCTCCCTGAGCTTGGTATGCCAAAATGGACAACTTTCTTATTTCCACTGGATTCTCTAGATTCCATTATGATCCTAATGTCTATACCAAGAAAGTAAGAAGCCATCTCATAATCCTTGTCCTTTATTTTGATGACCTTATCCTTACTTGTAGTGACTCAAAAATTTTAAACCATGTGAAAACTAGCCTTAAGAAGAAATTTGAAATGATAGACTTAGGATTTTTTTACTATTTCCTTATCCTCCAAGTTTTGCAAACCAATGAAGCTATTTTTCTTTCCCAGTCTAAGTATGCTTGTGACCTTCTTCGTCGCTTTCACATGGATGATTGTAAAACAACCCCTTCTCCCTTCCAGTCTGGAGTCAAGCTTACTGCCACTTGTACTTCTCCCAAAGTTGATGGAACCTTGTACCACCAGTTAGTTGGTAGCCTCTTATACTTGACTCATTGTTGGCACAGGGGTAGAACCATGGTTCAATGCTACAACAATGCACCAACAAAACCCTAATTACTGGCCCTTTCGGCAACACCTGCAAAGCAGATGAAGTCTCACCCGAGGTAGAGGCAGGGGTGGTTGTAGGACTTAGATATCTGCAACCTTAGTTGGGACACAGATCTATGATTCTAACACTTAATAGAGCACTTAACAATTAATATTTATCAATATTCAGTTCTTAGTAACAACGCAGACATACCCTAATTACAGAGTATCACAGTATGCAACCAGATCCACCATCTAATAACACTTAACATAAAAAGAACACATTAGATCTAGCATATTCAAGGACTAAGCACATCCATATAGGTCAGATCTACAATTCATCCACATGATTAGGAACAAAGAAACATCAGATCTATCTAACATTCATCACATAGAAAAACATCGATACATCGCACAAAGCAGAGCAACACAACATGTACGTGGTTCACCCCCACCCTGGGGCTACGTCCACCAACTCTTCTTCTTTATTAATGTCTTCAATCGGTTACAACACATAGTCACCAAAATTCCTTCTGCGCATAGGAAAAAAGATATGTGCAGCTTGCTAGATCCTTCTTCCTTGAGTTGTAGCACAAAGCCTTCTCTAATATCTATAGTAACTTGCACTTAGCTCTATAACCCTTCTATAGTCATGCACAGAGCACTACTAGCACTTAGCTTACATCACATAGATAGGATACCGTTCTCTTACTTACTTCACCTAGACATCTATTTATACATACAAAAGTGGCCTAAGCATGGGTGAACCCATGGGTTGACATCTCTTTCCCATTACATTGTCCCAAAACCCAAAAAGGGGCCTGAAATTGGGCCGAGATCCCATGATCTCTGCTTCGTCTGGCGCTCCATCTTCGATAGGCTGTCGAAGTCCCAAAAATGGTCAAATATGATCAAGTGTTCCTCAAAAACTGGTCAAGGGCCAACAAACCCCCAACACTCACCTGCGACTCATCCCGAGTCACTCTGGTCTGAGCAATTCTACTTCAAACGCCTCAAGCTTGTCTCAAGCTACTTCAATCTTGCTGATCTGGATTATTTTCGACACGAAATGAGAGCGTAGATATAATAAAGAAATGCACAGAGATATTGTTGATATTCAATAATGTAACAGAAATGTATCAGAGATGAAACCATAAGCACAGATATACAGTAATACACAATTTCTATTAATCAAATAAATGTACAGAGACTGTAAAAATACAGAGTGAAAGACTCGCTAGAATGGTGGCAACTTATCTCTGAGAAGATATGCGACGGCTACTTGCATTCACAAGAATATGATTACAATGAGGCTCTGAAGGCCTTTTACAATAAATAGGAATGAAAAAAACCCTAGACATCCAAAAACCTAACCCTAGGAGATGAAGTGCCAAAAGTCGTGTGGGCCTCGTTTGGGTAAGTTAGTACATCAACTGCCTGGGGTCGTAACTTTTGCATATGATCTCTGTTTTAGGTGTATAATAGCTTGTTGGAAAGGTATCGTCGAGGAGATTCATTTTGGGGGATCAATGATGCCTTAAACTATCATTGAGAACCTATATATTTAAAAACCTTCATTTAGACCCTCAAAATGGCCCCATAAGTTAAACTGCATCATAGTAAATTGCCAAAATTGCCAAAAAACTGTTTTGAGCCAGTTGAAAAAGGTGGGTGGCCACTGATATCCAGCTGGATCAGATATGCTGTAGTGCTACTGCTTCTTTCTCAGTGAACTCCTGAATAAGTGCATCATTGACTGGTCCTTCGAGGCGCTGTTCTGCTGTACTCACAACCTGTTCAAGTTCTACTCCTTGGCTTTCAAGTTCAGTGAATAATTGGCATGCCTTTTCTTGCACTTGTTGAAGTCGTTGAGAGACTTCCATTACTTTACTTTGGAGTGTGCGTACTTGCTGCTGGGTTGTGCATTTCTCTGGAAACCTATTCATTCTCTCAACTGGTGACAAGGCCTTTAGTTGCGCTTGTAACGTGTCTACCTACTGCTGTGCATGTTAGAGCTGCAACTCTAATGCCTGTAATTATGGATTTTCCGTGAGGGTTTCATACGTCTGGGTGCTTCTAGAGCTCAGCTGCTTGTATTCTAAGGCAAAGGATTTTAGTCAGTCAAATGCGCTTCAGGTAGTGGCCTCTCTTAGATCTCTTATTTCTTGAGGTGTCTTAGACACAATGCAAAGTTCTAGGTCTGCGATGCGCTGCTGAAGTTGCTGGATCACTCCTTCCAGTTGTGACACCTACTATGGAACTCGTTATTCTATCTAGACTTCAATGATTGTCACAGAGCGAAGAGCTCTGTGAACCCATTCCTGTACTTTGAGTTTCTTTGCAAGAAACTGTTCCCTTTCTTAATGTAGCACTACTTTCTCTTCCTCCCATTTTGCTTGAAGAGCTAGTTTTTCTTGTTTTGCATTACCATGCTGTTCTAGCATATCTTTTTGTGCCTGTGCCAAAGCTTGGGTAGCTTGCATTGTCTCTTCTTGAGATCATTGAAGGCGAGATTCAACTTTATTGGTGATCTAGTGCAGTTGGGCTGGCTCATCTCCTGTTTTTTCTGTTCCAGTTGTCGAGGGTGCAATAGAACAATGTGGCTAGATTGTAGTGCCTGCTACACTTCTTGAAGTTATCCCTTGATTCAGCTGAAAACCTCCTCCTGCTTCGCTTCTTGCTTTTCTGTGATCTCTAATGAAGCATCATTCAATGTAGTGACTAAGAAGTCAAAGTCATCTGAGGTGAGGGTAGTCTTAAACGTAGCCCCAGTGGCTCTGGATTTCTTTTGGGATGAAGGCTTTGATGGGGTAGCCTTCCTTTTCTTAGTTGGATCCTCTTCATCTCTAGGTGGAGTAACTTCACCTTTGTTTTGCTCGACTTTCGTGCCACCTAGTTCTCCACCATCATCTCCCTGCTCAGGTGAGGTCGAAGATGTCTCCACCGATGTGCTATGGACATCATGCACTTTGTCATTTTTCTTCATTTTACTTGGTCCAGGTGTGTCCGGCATAGTTTCAGGGATATCCACATCGGACATCTCTATGGGGTCCATTGGAATAAGGAGGTATGTCGACCATTCCTTGGTAATCTCCTCCAAGTCATATTTTGTCAATTTGTAGTATGACTGGAGTTGCTGTTTATGCTCATCAATGCGCGCTGTAATGTAGGTGAAGTGGCAGTCCACGATGAAATTCATCAAGGGTCTAAACCTATAAAGTGTGTTCGGGGTGATTCATGGTTTATATTGGATTGCAATCTTCAACTAGTTGTAGTAGGCATGGAAGACGACATTGCATTGCCACTATTTTCTCATGTCGCTGGAATACCAGAGCATACAAAACTTTGTGGCCAGTGGTTCGAAGGGTTCTATATCAAAAAAAGTGGCACCTTCTGGTAGCTCCAAGGCAATGAAAGTGATCAGTATAAGAAGCCAACTAAAGTGGAATTCGTACCCTTGGTTTTACGCTTCTCTGCAATCAATCTCTAGTTGGTTGACAAGGTACTGTGCCTAGTTCATATGTAATCCCTCTGCACACTTCCCTGTGAGGTTGACCACGAATCCAATCACTTGAGTTGGTCTATTCTTATGAACTAACTTGCCTGCGATTAGCTGACAGGCAAGGCACACTGCGCCACTTTGAATAGAGGCTATCTTGTATCATCGCGTGCCCTTCTCGACATCACCATAGGTTTCCTTAATTCTCTGCGCTAATGTTCAGTCGGAGGTCTTGCCAGGGTAGAAATTTTGTGGGTTAGGGCCTTACATGCTAAGCCCCGTGATCTGATTGATCAAGGTTGGATCCACAATGATGCATCGGTTTATCCATAGGTATCCTTCGTGATAGCAAGATAGAAGCAACTTTACGCACACATTCACCCCTTGGTGTCTGCCAAAGTGCGGGATCTCCATAACATTCAACAACGTAGACTGCGTGAGGTTCTGGGTCCAAGACTGTGGGATGATCTTCAAGTTCTTTCCCTTCATCTTCGTTAGATACTTGTGCGGGGCAAGCATACTGTAGACTTTCCTATCGCCTAGGTTGAAGTCACTAAACTTCAACACTGTGAGCTTGTCTTGATCGGCTCGAACTATGCACACCCCTTTCGGAAGGTACACGGTGATCAAAGTATACTCAAAGTCTCTGGGTACACTATCATAGTTAATCCCACCACTCAGAGGTGGTATGTAAGTCGAAAGAATGTGTGGAATAATCTTGGTGTTCCCAATGTTGTCTCTGTGCTTTGTTCTTGTCTTTGTCGTGGTTCGGGAAGGTCCTGTTCTGCGAGAAGTTGAGGGAGAAGCTTGGACTTCTCCTCTTGATGACGCTTGCACACCTGCAGACATCCTTCTTTTTGACATGACTCTCTCAGTCATTAAGTCAACCGGAACTTCTTCGACTTCTTTCTCTACTGCGCTGAGCTCGTTCGACATACAATCTCGGGGTCGATTAGATCAGGTGTGAACGAGATTCAGAAACTGTAGTGGAGGGTACAGGAACAAGGTGATGATCAAAGTGCAAAATAATCTCAGGTTGTGGTATCAAGTTCTTAGTTGGCAATAGGTATTCTTGGTGTGTGGCATGGTGGACTAAGTAATAAATTTAGCTATGGTCTGCTTGCAATAGGTATGAGGCGCCATTAAATCATGTTCTGTCCATTATGGTGCGGTTTGATGGTCTAGTGGCGAACTATCAATGCTTTTCGACCCGTTTGGAGCGACAGTCGAACGGTTATATCAGCTTCCAATGGCTATATTGCTTCACCCTGACGAAGTGGCCTATGTTGCTGGTTTGATATCTCGACAAAGTTCAATTTCTTCAAGTTTCCCATTCTGCGAGGTTCCCTTTGAAATATTCTTTAGTCTGTTGATCTTAGCTCTCCTTTTACTTAGTTTCCTAGCCTTTTTTCCAGTGATCTTTGTCTCAGGGATTCTCTTCCCATTTTGATTCTTATTTTCCTTGAACATAGGTACTTCGCGCTGCTGAGATTCTTCTTTTTCTAGGACATGTGCTTCAGTCTTCTATGAGCCTTCTGACATTCTTTCATCTTTGACATCTAGTCCTCTAATGATAAGTGGATTTGATCTGTTCTCCTGTTCTTTAATCAGTTACGCAATCCTTCTGGTCATGAAATCTGTTAACTCTTGTCTCTGCTATTCTAAAACTTTTTCTTCTTCTTTCTTTCTAGCTTGATCTCTCTCAATCCAAGGTTTTCCAAGTAACATAGTAAATGAAGCACTGTCCTCAATAAACTTGATAATCTCAAAATCTTCTTCTGTCAAAGTTCCATTAGCATTCATAGATATCTGAGTGAGCTTTCCACATAGGGTCACCAACATTCCTCTAAAGAGTTCTATTCCTCTTAGTGAAGGGATCATAACAGGTCTTCCTATAGCTTCCCAAGTTCTCTCTGGCATGATGTTCACTGGTGTTTCTTCATCAAGAACAAAGTCAATGTCGAAATATCCTATTCTTACTTCGATGCATTCATTTTCTTTAAAGATCTCTGATAACCTAAAATGTCGGTGGTCATTTAGGGTCTCTTTCATATATAGTAATACTTTCTTGGATTCTTTCTGAGATTCGGCTATTTCTAGAGCTGTCTTAGGGATTTCTTCATTCAGATTCATTCTTTCAATATTAGCAATCATTCTAGGGAAATCTAACACTTCATGGTCCAAAGCTTTGCAACAGAGACAACTAGGTCTTCCACCCATAAATTCCTTAGCTAGATGGCCTGGTTTTTTGCAACTGTAACATAGGGTTAATCCTCTCTTTCTTGTAAATGATCCCCAACCTCTTCTGTACTGCGCACTAGGATCATGGTAGCTAGCCTGCAAAAAATTCTTTCTAGGATCCTACATCCATTGGTTAGTCCAAACATTTTGTCTATGCATAGGTATAACATATTTATCATTATTCTTACCAGATCTATTCATATCAAACCTTCTTTCATCTAACAATGCCCTAGTTTTCAAGCTAGGATAGACTCTATCAAGCATACCTAGATCCATATTTTAGAAATAATTTTTTTCACTTATCTTACTTTTACAGAGCATAAAGCTTCCAGATCTAAAAAATTTTAGCTGTTCTTACCTCTATCAGAGCATAAAGCTTATAGATCTTACCTCTTTCTGTAGATCTGACCTCTTTTCTTCAGAAACTTCCACTTTAACCTTTCTTAGAGCACAAAGTGTTCAGATTTGACTTCTTTCCTTCAGATCTGTCCTTCCTTCTTTAGCATAGAGCTTCCAAAGTCCAGGATGAATCTTTGCACAAAGCTTCTTCTTTCTCAGTTCCCAACAATCATAGTTTTAGGTCTCGACAATAGAACCATTTGTTGGCACAGGGGTAGAGCCAGGGTTCAATGCTAGAACATCCCACCAACAAAACCCTAACTACCTGTCCTTTCGGAAACACCTATGAAACTGGGACACAGATCTATGATTCTAACTCTTAACAACGCACTTAGCAATTAATCTTCATCAATATTTAGTTCTTAGTAATAGCGTAGACGTACCCTAATTACAGAGTATCGCAATATTAACCAGATCCACCATCTAATAACACTTAACATAAAAGGAACACATTAGATATAGCAGATTTAAGCACTAAGCACATCCATAGAGGTCAGATCTAGCATTCGTCCACATGATTAGGCACAAAGCAACATCAGATCTATCTAACATTCATCACATAGAAAAACATCGATACATCGCACAAAGAAGAGCAACACAACATGTACGTGGTTCACCCCCACCCTGGGGCTACATCCACCAACTCTTCTTCTTTATTAATGTCTTCAATCGGTTACAGCACACAGTCACCAAAATTCCTTCTGTGCACAGGACAGAAGATCTGCGCAGCTCGCTAGATCCTTCTTCCTTGTGTTGTATCACAAAGCCTTCTCTAATCTCTATAGTAACTTGCACTTAGCTCTGTAACCCTTCTACAGTCATGCACAGAGCACTACTAGCACTTAGCTTACATCACATAGATAGACTACTGTTCTCTTACTTACTTCGCCTAGACATCTATTTATACATACAAAAGTGGCCTAAGCGTGGGTGAACCCACGGGCCGACATCCCTTTCCCATTACATTGTCCCAAAACCCAAAAAGGGGCCCGAAAGTGGGCCGAGATTCCATGATCTCTACTTCGTTTGGCGCTCCATCTTCAACAGGCTGTCGAAGTCCCCAAAATGGTCAAATATGACCAAGTGATCCTCAAAACTTGGTCAAGGGCCTACACTCATACCCATTGTGATCTTTCCTTTGTTTTTGGTCTTGTTGCCTGGTATATGCAAACACCCCATGAAAGCCATTGGAAAGCATCTAAAAGGATACTTTGCTATGTCTGTGGTACAGTTCAGTTCGAGATACATTACAGTTCAGGGGGGACTCCCTTATTGGTTGGTTTCACTGATTCAAATTGGGCTGGTGACCCTGATGATTAGAAGTCTACTGTAGGTTATGTTTTCAACCTTGGTTCCAGACCTGTCACTTGGGTCAGTAAGAAACAACAAGCTATTTCAATTTCTTCGGCAGGAGAAGAGTACCAAACAAAGGTAAATGCCAATCAGGAAGCCTTGTGGCTTCGACAGATCCTTTCAGAGTTTGGATTCCAGCAACAACATCCGACCAGCCTTTGGTGCGACAATCAAAGTTCCATCAAGCTTGCCAAAGACCCATTTCAACAATAGTGCAACAAGCACATCGAGATACACATGCACTTCATCAAAAAGGTCATTCATGATCAAGTTGTTGAAGTGCTCTTTTTCCCTACATAAGAACAAGTTGCATACATTTTCACAAAGTCTCTTACAAAAGCGAAGTTTTCCAAACTTCAATCTATGTTAGGAGTTCAATAAGTTGTCATTAAGGGGGGATAGGCCCTAATGCCTCCTTGCTTCTCCTATTGTGTCACTACTGTAAATCCTTCAATCCTATTCCAAGTTGTTCTTAAGGGAGGATGTTAGTATATTTAGACACTTAGGAGTTAGTTAAGATCTACTTGGTCTAATGTGTCATTAGTTAAAAGTGTATTTCTTTAGTATGAATTTGTAGTTAGGAAATCTGATGGTCATGATATGTTCCTGACATAGAGTGATCTGACGGTTCATATTCTCCTCTATATTAATGACCATTGATACATGTCTTAACACCTGATTGGTCCATGATATCTATTGAAAGAGCATGGAGGGTCATTTTCGGATGATCGATTGTGAGCAACTCTCTTGTAAAATATCTCTATAATCTTTTTCTTTTGCATTAATAACTGCTCCAAGTGGCCGCGTTGGTTGGGGCCATGGATGTTTCCCCATAGGGGTTTTACCAAGTCAAAACATTGATGTGTTTATCTTTGATATGGTTATGTGAGTGGTTACTAAAGTTGTTCATCCTTTGTTGGAATACCTGTGTTGTCGAAAAATAACCACTCCCTTTGAGGAGTCATATGATATGACGCACCTGAGTTGATCAACCATACACCACGGTCTACATGTGTAGCTATAGATTCCAAGTAAACATCACTTCCTTCTTCAGTGGAGGTTTTCGCCTCTGTGGAAGAGGCATTATCATATCCATTTGGTTTATCAACCTTATTAGACTTGTAATATTTATTATAATGCCCTGATTTACCACACTTCCAACATTTCCTCAAATATTTTCTTGGAGACTTAGATCTACCTTTAGATTTAGATATCCCCCCCGAAGAATTACCAGGATTCCTGTATTGGGTACGACCTCTTACATATAAAGCATCTATTCTCTGACCATCCATGCTTTTCCACCTCATCTCTTCAGATAAAAAAGATGCAACTACAACCTCATACTTCAATGTAGATTGAGTGGTACTACCAATTGCTACAACCAGATTATCCAAAGAGTCTGGAAAAGAACATAAGAAAGTAATACACTTGTCTTCTTCTGCAATCGTATTAATAGAGAGAAGTTGACTTACTAGAGTATTGAAGGCATTTAGATGTTCTGTTACATAATCTCCATCTTCCATCCTAAGATGATACAAATTCTTTCGAAGAAACACCTTGTTTACCATGGACTTTGATTGATACAAAATCCCTAACTTATCCCATAGTTCCTTGGTTGTAGATTCTCCCGAGACATTTAACAACACCGAATCTATCAGGCAGAGTCAAATAATACTCATTTCTCTTCTATCCAACTTCTCCGAATATTCCTTCGACATACCAGTAGGTTGTGTACTAGTAGGTTGTGTACCAATAGACTGTGTGCTAGTAGATTGTGTACCAGTAGGCTATGTACTAGGATCCACAAAGATCCATTGGTATTTGTCTACAAGAAGGTCCTCCATATTGAGCTTCCATAGCTCAAAGATTTTACTATTGAAATTATCTATCTCGATTCTAGAATATCTTTCCATTCCTCTTTCTATACTCGAATCACCAATGCAAAAGCTCCCATTGAACCCAGGTTTATCACAGACCCAAGATAAAATTGATCTATCAAGACTGAGCCAAAACCTCAACAAAAAAGGCATCCCCCTGAATCAGAAAATGAGCTCTGATACCACATGTAAGTTTCAAACCTATGAAGTAAAGCAATGCATACAGATTGTTAAACAAAACAAGAATTAATCAATGGCTCATACACACAGTACACAAAGATTTACGCTGGAAACCCTTAATCGGGAGAAAACCATCCTTCCTTGGTTCTGCACCTTTCAAATATTCATTGTATTAATTTCACCATTCAAAATACAATATATACAATATTAGGCATTTCTTAGCTACCAAAACCCTAATCCCTTAATCCAGGATTAATTTACAAAACCACTAAAAATAGCAAAATCCGCTAAAATAGCAAAAACCACCAATTTTCTTTTTTAGGGTGTTGCCCCGAACTCCATCGGCTTCAGGCTACCGCCCAGAGCTTAATGTTGTGTGTAACCAAAGGGGGCCAAACCTGGCCCATCTGGAAAGCTCCCGACTCACACGACACAAAGAGCGAAGGAAGTTGGGATCGTCAGACGTAGTCAAATATGTCATGCCCACACAAACACATGCAAAGGATATAACACATACCCAACACATAATTCCATCACTTGGGAATATGAAAAAATCTTAAAATAGGATGACACCTTCTACCCTCAATGGAGTCACCAGGTAAGCTAGGTAAGAAAGGATTTGGAAACATTCTTACCAAGAAAATGTCATAGGAAGAATGACTCAATTCTCCTTGGCAACTATGCCAAAAAATGTTATCATAGGATTTGTACTTGTGCAAATCCATTCACAAGATGCCAATCTTGTGTAACAATAGGAATTAATTTCACTGTCACCTAGACAAATAATTCCCTTGTTTTAGTGTTAGTTGAATTGTAATGTTCCTGACTTGGCTAGTCTAGGAAACACTGCAAATGTGTGTGTAGGATCAAAGGTTTACAACATATAAATGATCATATAAATAATAAACGCAACAAAGGAATGTAAAGTTTGTATTATGATATCTCTGTGGATTACAAAATGGCTGAATGTGGATGAATAAACTGACAATACTCGACTAGATCAACATACAAAGGATCTTAGCCAAAATAGAAATAAGCAATTGTGGCTGAATAAAATAAAAACACTCAGCTAGATCAAAAGACAAAAGGATCTTAGCTGGAATACAAATAATCAACTAAAATATAATACCCGGAATATGGGAGCACTGTGGAATCAATAAAGAATGATGGAAGACCTAGATGATCTTCGTGGTGACTAGGGTGTGTCTTTCAACACCGAAATCAACCAACTGGTGTCTTCCTCCTGGAATACACTGAACTATCTCTCCTGAGATGCACCTCTTCTCCTCAATGACAAGTCATAATCTGCATAATGATGAATTAGGTCACTGAACCTTCTTTTGTAGCTTTCCAAAACCCTAAATCATGCTGAAACCCTAATTCATTGTTGACTTCCAAAACCCTAAATCACCGCTAAAACCCTAATTCACTGTTGACTTCTATTTTTAGCTCATAATGACTTAAAAGCACTTTTAACCCTTTTTAGCTCAATGTCACTTTTTGAATATAACACCTGTGACTGGAGTGACCTCTAGTAACCCTGTTTACCCCTCTTTGGCTCTGGCTATAGTCTAATGGGGTGGTTTATACCATTAAGCCTCCTCTCTGGAGCTCCTATTTGGAAAGGGACATTATAATCCTCCCTTCCTGAAATTGCTTGTCCTCAAGCAATACCAGTCCAGGGTGCTGCAACACCTGCTCGCTCTCCCAAGTAGCATCTTCTACTGGAAGCCCTCTCCATCTGATCAAACACTCTCTAATGACCCTGCTCCTCATTTTCTGCTCCTGGAACTCCAAAACCTCCTCCGGAACTAACTCCAACTGTCCCTCCTCATCCAACCGGGGAAGCTCCTCTAATGTTCTAATGAATTTTCCCAATGCCTTTTTGAGGAAAGACACATGGAACACATTATGAATCTTGCTCCCCTCTGGAAGCTCTAGCTTGTAAGCAACCTCGCCTACTCGGCACATGATCTTGTAAGGACCATAAAATCTGGGCTTGATCTTCTCAGCCTGTTGGCAACAATAATATAATTTCTATTTTTTATAAGCTACCTACATAGGGTCTTTGAATTCTCATTACTCGTCATGACCATTCTCACTAAACGACACTTGTCACCTGTTTCTTTTTACATATATTCCTTTCGATTTTTTTTTTCATGACTGTAAGCATGAAAACTCGCAGCTGGGATTGCCATTTGGTTTTGAATTTTTGATTAAAGGGAAATTTTTCATATGGTCTATTGTCAAATTGTCGTATTTCGCTATGAACATGGTTGTTTTCCTGGTTATAACCCCTTGGTCTTAAACACGCCTTGGTTACATGAGTATAAAACCTCCACTCATTTAGCATTCGACTAATGTCAATGGGGTTTTGATTTATAAAATTTTTAATGGTTCAATGTTTATTTGATACATTAATATTTGTGATCAAGTCGTGGATATGCATACTATTGTTTTCAAATGTTATGATCCTTATGTGTACCATTATGCCAAGGTGTCATTTCAAGTACAACATGGTATTATAGCTTTGCATGGCCTTGATCTACACAACCTCTCTCACACGCATGGTAATTAACGCTCCTGCCTACCATTTTGAGTTGTCTTTGCATTGCATTGAGGAAAATCGGGGCGATGGCTCTGTGTTTTTTCTATCAAACCCTACCTCCGAATCCTACATTGATTCCCTGCTGTTAGCCATGGCTTATGTGGTGAGGATTGAGCCCAATGGCATCCAGACCTTGTTATCATTTCACAATGCCAGAGATGACTTAGAAAGGAACGACTGGCATGTGTTTGTTGAAAAGTTAAAGGTTTCAATCTGAGAGTTTCCCAAGAGTTTGCATTATGGCTGCAGGGCAAAGATCGGTTTGTGCAGTTGGAAGTAACTGAAGACTTCTTAAAGCTAACCCCGTAATTGCCTTCCAGAGACACGTTTTTGCGTGAGAGATTCTGAGCAAACGGTTTTGAATTAGATCAAACCCTTGAAAACCCAGAACCAAAATGAGCCCTTTTACCTTCATTATGAGCGGTTTCCCCAGAAATTGGGTCATTACAGAGATATAGCTCGTCCTTTAGAGGTCAAATCTCATATTTTCTCTATGGGTGAAGGGTGCATTTTGGTCTGTTTGCAATTATTGAAACGTTTGTTACCTCTCCAGGCCCGTGCCTCATCACCCCTCTCACCCATCCAACCTTGTGTCTCAGCCTCCTACTGTGAACCCTTGATCAATATAAGGGATAACCCAGATTTCCTGGCATTCGATTCTGTGAAGAACCTACATGTCAAGTGGACGATTCTCCAACTATTAATGCTATCAATGCCTTTGCTACAGTCCAGGCTTAAATCTCTGAAAGATCAAGTGGATTCATTGACAAACACCTAAAAACTATAAGGTCTATTGTTTTTAAGAACGTGGAAGCAACGACTGCAATAGTAAATTCAAAGATTGCTTGATTTGTTTGAATCCCTTAATTTTAGGTATGATCTTTTTAAAAGTTTAGTATGATTCTGTCTTTCTCAATTTAGGATACATGATTTGTTTGCATAGATTAATTTTCAGTTTGTTTTGTTTGATTGAATAAAATATGATTCTAGTTATAATTATAACTAGCTACAAATTCTGTAGCTAGTTAGAAAAATTCGAATTACTTGTTTTGATAACTGAAAATACATATGAAATCTTTTATTCTTATTTGTTTTCAGGAACCTATGATTTCTAAGGAGATTTGAAGGAGATTTGAAGCACTTATCTTCTATCGGTTTTGCACAGTCTGCAGGTTCTCTTTCAATAAATTGAGAATCTCCTGACTCTCTATGATCCAATCCTTGGCCTTGGGAGCTCTGCTCTCCATGAAGACCAAGTCTACCAAAGTGGGAGCATCATATCCATACAATGCTCAGAAGGATGTCATACCAATGGACATGTGGAAGGTGGTGTTGTAGCAATGTTCTCCTAAATGTAACCACTTTACCCATGTTCTTTTCTGTCCTCCTACATAGTTCCTCAAATACCCTTCAACCCACTTGTTGACAATCTCGGTCTAACCATATGTCTAAGGGTGATAGCTGGTGCTAGGTGTCAACTCTGTCCCACCAACTGAAACAACTCTCTCCAAAATGTCCCTATGAACCGACTGTCCCTGTCACTGATGATGTTCTTCGGCAACCCATGAAGTCTGAAGACCTCTCTGAAGAAAAGATCATTTACCTGAACTGCACTATACTCTGTCGGTATGGCGTAGAAGTGAGCAAACTTGGTCAATCTATCGACCACTACATAGATACAGTCCTTACCCTGGACCTTGGGTAGACCTGTGATGAAGTCCATAGATATACTCTCCCATTTCTTCTCTGGAATGGGGAGTGGCTGAAGTAGCCTTGCTGGAAGAGCATTCTCTGACTTGTTCTGCTGGTAAGTCACACACTCACTGACGTGTCTCATAACGTATTGTTTGAGGCCCTTCCATGAGAACCTCTCTCTGATCTGTCTGTAGGTTTTGAAAAACCCTTGATGGCCTGCTAGAGGTGAATCATGAACTGCGATGAGGATATTCTTCTTAAGCTCTGAATCTGGCACCAAGTAGACTCTATCCTGTATCTGCCCATCCATCACCTCACAAGCGAACTTTTTCTTGAAATATTCCACTAACAAGTGGGATTTCCAATCTGCTGAAATATCCATCAAAGAACATGCCGTAGGTCTCCTCGATAGTGCATCACCCACAATGTTATTCTTCCCCTTGACATACTCTATGTCAAAGTTGAATGCCTGTACCTTCATCACGCATTTCTGTTGGTGCTCACTAAGGTCCTTCTACTCAAGGAAATACTTCAAACTGTTGTGATCGGTCTTGCCCATGAATTTTCTGCCCAACAAATATCGTCTGAACTTGGTCAAGGCATGCATGATTGCCAACATTTCCTTATCATAAATGGAGTACAACCTCTCAGGTTGACTAAGCTTCAGGCTCTCGAATACAATGGGGTGTCCTCCTTGCATCAAAACTACACCGATCCCTTCGTCGGATACATCACACTCTAGTACAAATGGCAAGGTGAAGTTTGGTAGTGCCAACACTGGACAAGTGCCCATGACTTCCTTCATGTGATCAAAGGATTCCTATGATTTATCGGTCCATATAAAGGCCCCATTCTTGGTAAGATCTGTTAGCAGTGCTCCAAGCTAAGAAAAACCCCGGACGAACTACCTATAATAGTTGCACAACCCGAAGAAGCTCCTCAATTATTTCATGTTCTTGGGCATTGACCAATCCAGAATGGCCCTGATAGTCTCTTGGTGCACCTGTACCCCCTGTGCACTGATGATGTGGCCTAAGTAAAGAAGCTCTGTCATACCGAAATCTCACTTGGACTCTTTGGCATATAATGAATGTGCCTCCATGATGCTCAATACCTCATCTAGGTGCCTCATATGCTCTTGCCATGACCGACTATAGATCAAGTTGTTGTCAAAGAAAACCAAGAAGTATTTCCTTAATGATCCCTGAATATGGTTCATGCAAGACTGGAATGTAGCAAGTGCATTGGTTAGCCCAAATGGCATAACCAGGAACTCGAAGTGTCCAAAATGACATTGAAATGTCATTTTCTCTATGTCCTACTCTCGGATGCTGATGTGATGATATCTAGAGCGTAGGTCAATTTTTGAGAAGAAAAATTCCCCATGCAGTTCATCCATAAACTCGTCAATGTGTGGGATAGGGTATCGGTTCTTGATGGTTTTCTTGTTCAAGGCTTGATAATCAATGCACATCCTCATGGTGTCATATTTCTTCATAACTAAGACAACTGAAGAAGCAAATGGGCTGCTGCTCGGTCTGATGTGTCCCATCGCCAACAATTCCTTGATTTCCTTCTCTATCTCATCCTTGAACTTCCTAGGATGTCGATAGGGGGGGGG
>JASDQU010102812.1:69778-110287 GCA_032191745.1 Picea mariana
GTTGCTTATTTGTATTCTGGCTAAGATCCTTTGTTTGTTGATCTAGTTGAGTATTTTTAGTTTATTCAACCACATTCGACCATTTTGTAATCCATAGAGATATCATAATACAAACTTTGCGGTCCTTTGTCATGTTTATTAGTTGTATGATCATTTATATGCTATAAACCTTTGATCCTACACACACATTAGCAACGTTTCCTAGACTAGCCAAGTCAGGAACATTATAGTGGTATCAGAGCTTTAGTCTTGCTAGCCTATGACTAAAGAAAACGAGTGCAGCAGAAGACCTAGAGGGCCGTGAATACGTAGGTGATGAATATGTAACTTACAATAGGCATCAGGAAAGAAGGCATATGCCTGATTTCCCCCTTTTTCCTCCTAGCTCAGAGGAAGAGGAAGAGGCACACAAAGAAGCAGAGAGAAGGGCAGAGCGTGAGGCTAAGTGTGAGGTAGAGAGGATTCTAGGAGATAGATATGAGTGACCAGAGGGCAGTGGCAAGGGCCCCGTAGATCTAGAGGCAACTTTCATGCATGTTATCAATGATATGTTAGCTAGTCAATGGACCATGTCTCAATCCTTGGCACAGGTGGTTGATAGATTGGCTAGAGTGGGAACCCCAGATACACAAGTCCCGCATGCAGCACAGGGGAACTTGGGAGCAGGAAGTATACCCCAGTCACCCTCTCGCACATACACCTCTGTGAGTAGGATTCCTAGAACCTTGTTTCCCAGTTTCCAGAGGGCACCCTTGTTAGCAGCACTGCCACCGATAGCACAGAGGCCACCCACTCATGCCGATGACATTGCAGAGTATAGGAGGGAGTACACAACATTGGGTCATGACTTCCATCAGGACATGACCTTAGTCGATTACTGTGGACTCAGACTCAAGAACCACCCCAGAGAGTCGCAGAGGGGAGGACCACAATAGCAGCAGGGGCATAACCTTGATTTCATCTAAAAAGTTGGGAAACTTACCATCCCTTCTTTCGATAGATCATCCAAATACACTACTAGAGCTTGGGTGCAGAAGCTAGACACGTATTACAAGCTCAACCAGATGACTGAGACAGAGGCCATCAATTTCGTGAACTTACACTTGGAGGGTGAGGCACATGAGTGGTGGTATCATGGACTAGTGACATTGGGTCATAGTCGCATCACCTCCTATAGGGAGTTTACAGATAGTCTCATGGACAAGTTTGATAGGAAGGATCCTGAGATACACTTCAGGGATCTATCCCAGTTGAGACAAACTGGCACAGTAGAGGCGTTCATCACAGAGTTTTAGTGGGTAGTCATGGTAGTGACATATATATCAGAGCCTGGGCTGATCATGCTATTCACAGAAGGAATCACAGAGCCTTTGAGAGGATGGGTGAAGGCATACATGTCTCCCACTTTGCAGGATTCCATCCTTTGCACTCGCGATCTGGAAGACTCAGTGCCAAAGACTAAAAATTTCTCCAAACCATTTGTGCCCCAGAGGGATCAAGACATGAAGCCATTCCAGAGAGAATTTAAGGGTAAGGAGAAGTTGGATGATGAGACTAGGTGAGAGCTTATGAGGAAGAAGCTTTGCTTCAACTGCAGAGATCCTTGGGTCCCAGGCCACAGGTGCATGGGCAAGGGAGAGATTCATTATCTTGAGGTAGCAATAGATAGCATGGACAATGAGGAGGAGGAGAAGGACATTGGATCCACTAGTTCAGAGGAGGATTTAGCACCAGCAGAGGAGAAGCCTCCCTGTATACCACTGACATCGGCAGGAGCCCATCCTCCAATAGTCCCACAACCTCCAGAACAGGCTAACAGGAGGAAACCAGCAAAGGGAGGTGTCATAGTGACCCTTTTTGGTGTTCCCAGGTATGATACCTTCCATATCAGAGGGATTATTCAGGGGCAATGAGAAATCTCCCTGATAGATGGTGGGGCCACCCACAAATTCATTGATGCTTCACTAGTATCGAGACAGACACTTCAGATAGAGGAGTTAGATGTGTTTGATGTTGTAGTAGAAAATGACCACATAGTGGAGTGTATAGACAGAGTTCCAAACCTAGAGATAAAGTTAGGAAGCTACACAGTGAGAGACACATTTTATGTGGTTGACCTATCGGACATAGATGTGGTGTTAGGAGTTCAGTGGATGATTACCTTGGGAAAAATCACTACCAACTACCAAACCTTGGAAATGGGATTTAGAGATCAGGATGGGAAGAAGGTTGTTCTAAGAGGTATGTCGATAGGAGCACCCTGGATAGTTTTAGCCAAGAGGATGGAGAGGATATTTAGACATGGGGAGGTAGCATATGCTGTATAATTCTTGATCACTATTCAGAAGGATTCAAAAGGTCAACAACAATACCATACAAAGATCAAGAATTTATTGGGACGACATCAACAGGTCTTTAAGGAAATTCCACCAGGGAGACCACCTAACAGGGGGTTTGAGCACACCATTGAGTTGGAGGAGGGGGCCAAACCTATGATCACCCCCCCCTATCATCACCCTATTAGGTTCAAGGATGATATAGAGAAGGCAATCAAGGAATTGCTGGCGACGGGACACATCAGACCGAGGAACAACCCATTTTCTTCTTCAGTTGTCTTAGTTCTGGAGAAGGATGGCACCATGAGGATGTGCATTGATTACTGAGCCTTCAACAAGAAAACCATCAAGAACTGATACCCTATCCCATGCATTGATGATTTTATGAATGAACTACATGGGGTAGTTTTCATCTAAAAAATTGATCTACGCTCTGGATATCATCAGATCAACATCCAAGAGGACATAGAGAAGACAACATTTCAATGTCATTTGGGACACTTCGAGTTCCTGATTATTCCATTTGGGCTAACCAATGCACCTGCTACATTCCATTCTTGCATGAACCATATATTCAGGGATCAGTTAAGGAAATCAGTCTTGGTTTTCTTCAGCGACATCTTGATCTATAGCCGGTCATGGCAAGAGAATATGAGGCACCTAGATGAAGTATTGAGCATCATGGAGGCACAGTCATTATATTCCAAAGAGTCCAAGTGCGAGTTCGGTATGATAGAGATGCTTTAATTAGGCCACATCATCAGTGTACAGGGGGTACAAGTGCACCAAGAGAAGATCCGGGCTATTCTGGATTGGTCGATGCCCAAGAACGTGACAAAATTGAGGAGCTTCTTTAGGTTGTGCAGCTATTACAGGTAGTTCATCTGGGGTTTAGCACCGCTGACAGATATTACCAAGCATGGGGCCTTCATATGGACCAAGAAATCACAAGAATCCTTTGATCACATCAAGGAAGTCATGGGCACTTGTCTAGTGTTGGCACTACCAGACTTCACCTTGCCATTTGTACTAGAGTGTGACGCATCTGGTGAAGGGATCGGTGCAGTTTTGATGCATGGAGGAAACCCCATTATATTCAAGAGCTGCAATCTTAGTCAACCTGAGAGGTTGTACTCCATTTATGACAAGGAAATGTTGGCAATCATGCATGCCTTGACCAAGTTCAGACAATATTTGGTGGGAAACAAATTCGTGGTCAAGACCGATCACAACAGTTTGAAGTATTTCCTTGAGCAAAAGGACCTCAGTGAGCACCAACAGAAATGGGTGACGAAGGTATAGGAATTTGACTTTGACATAGAGTATGTCAAGGGGAAGAAGAACATTGTGGGTGATGCAGTATCGAGGAGACCTGTGACATGTTCTTTGATGGAGATTTTAGCAGATTGTAAATCCCACTTGTTAGTGGAATATTCCAAGAAAAAGTTTTCTTGTGAGGTGATGGATGGGTAGATACAGGATGATTGGTATAGGTTCATTGAAAATGTTATATTTTATAAGTGTAGAGTCTACTACGTGCCAGATTCAGGGCTTAAGAAGAAGATCCTCACCACAGTTCATGATTCACCTCTAGCAGGCCATCAAGGGTTTTTCAAAACCTACAGACAAATCAGAGGGAGGTTCTCATGGAAGGGCCTCAAACAATACGTTATAAGACATTTCAGTGAGTGTGTGACTTTCCAGCAGAACAAGTCAGAGCATGCTCTTCCAGCAGGGCTACTTCAGCCACTCCCCATTCCAGAGCAGAAATGGGAGAGTATATCTATGGACTTCATCATAGGTCTACCCAAGGTCTAGAGTAACGACTGTATCTATGTAGTGGTCAACAGATTGACCAAGTTTTCTCACTTATACACCATACCAACAGAGTACAACATAGTTCAGGTAGCTGATATTTTATTCAGGGAGGTCTTTAGACTTCATGGGTTGTCGACGAACATCGTCAGTGACAGGGACAATCAGTTCATAGGGACATTTTGGAGAGAGTTGTTTCGGTTGGTGGGGACAGAGTTGACACCTAGCACCAACTATCACCCTCAGACAGATGGGCATATCGATATTTTCAACAAGTGGGTTGAAGGGTATTTGAGGAACTATGTAGGAGGACAACAGAGAATGTGGGTAAAGTGGTTACATTTAGGAGAACATTGCTACAACACCACCTTCCACATGTCCATTGGTATGACACCCTTCTGAGCATTGTACGNATATGATGCTCCCACTTTGGTAGAATTGGTCTTCAGGGAGAGCAAAGTTCCCAAGGCCAAGAATTGGATCATAGAGAGTCAGGATATTCTCAAGTTGTTGAAAGAGAACCTGAAGGTGATGCAAAACTGACAGAAGATAAGTGCCGACAGACATAGTATAGAGCACAGCTTTGAGGTTGGAGATTTGGTTTTCTTGAGACTCCAACCCTACATAAAGTCATCTCTAAAGAAGAGTGGGGCCGAGAAGCTCAAGCCTAGATTTTATGGTCCTTACAGGATCATGCGTCGAGTAGGAAAGGTTTCTTACGAGCTAGAGCTTCCAGAGGGGAGAAATATTCATAACGTGTTCCACGTGTCTTGCCTAAAAAAGGAAGTGGGACAATTCATTAGAACATTAGAGGAGCTTCCCTTGTTGGATGAAGAGGGACAGTTGGAGTTAGTTCTGAAGGAGGTTTTGGAGATCCGAGAGAGGAAGTTGAGGAGTAGGGTCATGAGAGAGTGTTTGATCAGATGGAGAGGGATTCCAGTAGAGGATGCTACTTGGGAGAGCGAGTATGTGTTGCAGCATCCTAGACTGGTATTGCTTAAGGACAAGAAATTTCGGGAAGGAAGGACTGTAATGTCCCTTTCCAAATAGGAGCTCCAGAGAGGAGGATTAATGGTCTAAACCACCCTATTAGACTATATCCAGGGAAAAAGAGGGGTAAACAGGGTTACTAGAGGTCACTCCAGTCACAGGTGTTATATTCGAAAAGTGACATTGAGCTAAAACGGGTTAAAAGTTCTTTTAAGTCATTATGAGCTAAAAATAAAAGTCAACAGTGAATTAGGGTTTCAACAGTGATTTAGGGTTTTGGAAGTCAATAATGAATTAGGGTTTCAGCATGATTTAGGGTTTTGGAAATCTATAAAGGAAGTGTCAGTGACCTAATTCATCATTATGCAGATTATGACTTGTCATTGAGGAGAAGAGGCGCATCTCAGGAGAGATAGTTCAGTGTATTCTAGGAGGAAGACACCAGTTGGCTGATTTTGGTGTTGAAAGACACACCCTAGTCACCAGGAAGATAATCCAGGTCTTCCATCATTCTTCATTGATTCGCAGTGCTCCCATATTCCGGGTATTATATTTTAGTTGCTTATTTGTATTCCGGCTAAGATCCTTTTGTCTTTTGATCTAGCGGAGTGTTGTTCTTTTATTCAGCCGCAGTTGCTTATTTGTATTTCGGCTAAGATCCCTTGTTTGTTGATATAGTCGAGTATTGTCAGTTTATTCAGCCTCATTCGACCATTTTGTAATCCACAAATATATCATAATACAAAATTTGCAGTCCTTTGTCGTGTTTATTATTTATATGATCATTTATATGCTGTAAACCTTTGATCCTACACACACATTAACAGTGTTTCCTAGACTAGCCAAGTCAGGAACATTACAAATACAATATGATATAAAATTATAAATGTATCTCACCATCATTAGTGATCTATAATGACAAATCTAGCAGTTAGATATCCTTTTTAGGAAAAAAGGTCATGGTTTGTTTTCCACTAGATTGTCCTACATCATCTGTTTAACATCGACTAGTGGGTGTAGTTGTATTAGTTAGTGTAGAAGGTGGTGTTGATGCTACCACATCATCCTCCATGAGGTGAAAGTCCTCATCTTCCCTGCACTCTTGTTGTGTCTCCCTTTCCCAGTGTGCATGTTTCTGTTGTTTCTCCTCCTCCTCCTCTAACTACATAGGTTCCTCGTACTCCATCGTCTACTTAGACGATATGTAATATTTTTCAAGGAAATGGTGTTCACATCATGTATCTTCACCAATTTCCTCACCCATAGTCAAATATTATAGTGGACATATACCAAATCATTAAGACGTAGGAAATCCAACCTATAAGAGGGTCATAATAAATTTAATCAGTTTTGAGGGTCATAAATATGTCATAGGGTCATAAATTATAATAATTGCAATTGGTTAGTTGAAGTTATAACATATTGTGCTTCTTTGAGGGTATTTTTTAAAATACAATCCAATTGTGCTCGCATCCTAAAGCGCTATAGGTTTCATTGATAGCTCAAATGGAAAATTTTCGTAAATTTCATGATTTTGCATCGTAATTTCGCCACCAAACATCTACAACAAATAATTAAAAAGGACTCAAATTACATTTAATTATGATGGAAAATAGGAAATAACGTAAATATATTTCAACTTTCAAATAAAACACATAATCAAAATTTTAAATTCTAGTGGCTTACATGGCATCAAAGCATTCCTTTCATTAACAATATTGGAAAATTCAAATGGTCTGCTAGATACCCGATACAACTCCATCTTGTGATTGATTGTTTTGAAAACATTATAATTAGGTACCAACCTTAGGAGATGTTGGCCATGGGTTATGAAAGGAAGCAAAGAATGAGGAAGAAAAGGTAAAAAGCGAGCTTCACGGGAGACACAGTGGCTGTCACTGGGTCGAAGTGAGCAAAAGAATAGAGAAGATGGAGCGAAGTGCGGAAAAGTAGGGCGTTGGATGAGGAGATCGAGGATGACAGATTAACAAGAAGGATGGACCGAGGATGACTCAGGAAGTGAAAAAATCCAGCATTAGATGCCTTAGAGCACCACGAGATGGAGAAGGAAAGACAAGTTGGCGAAGCCTGAAAAGAATGAGTCAAGTTGACCTAGGGTTGTAGACACCTAGGGTTTTGGTAATTAGGGTTTTGACACCTAGGTTTCAACCTAAGGTTGTCGGTGAGGGATTGAAATGTATAAATAGAGGTCGAGAGGACCTAGGTTGGGTCGGTACTATGGTTGAGCCTTATAGTCGAGTATTGTTCATCAGAAGAATATTGTATTGAGGGTGAGAGAAGTGCTGAGAGAGAGAGCCTTCTGGTATTGTAAGATCTTCAGCTGGGTGCGAAGTTCAAGTCCTGCATCTCGGTGCGCAAGAGGAGAGAGGAAAAAGAAAGGATCTTCTGGCCAAGAGCACAGATCAGGACTGCAAGCTTTACCTTAATTTATCATAAGAACAGTTCTGTGGATGTAGCCCTAGAGAGAGGGTGAATCACGTACCTCTGTTGTTGTGTGTGTGATTGATTCTTTGAGCTCTGATGTTGTTATATTGTTATCTGCATTACTGTATTAGATCATATCTATATCTATGAGGGATAGATCTAGCTATTTTAATGGTAGATGCATGTTATGTTGCTGTTGTAATAAGAACCACTTGATATTCCCCTGGTTGTAGACATCTCTGTCCTACAACCCCCTCATAGATGCTTCAGGTGAGACTGCATCTGCTTTGCAGGTGCTGCTGAAAGGGCCAGTAGCTAGGGCTTGTTGGTGCGCTCTTGGAGCTCAACCCTGGGTCTTCCCTTGTGCCAACAAGAGACATGTCAAGAACCCTTCTATCACCTTTCCATCGAAATCAAAGTCACATGAGTAAGCATATGTGGGGATGAAAAAAAGTGCTACTGCATGGATGGGCCGATGGAGCATCTTGGTCCATTGACTATCAATCAAATCCTAGATCATCATGTATACCCTTTCCGACATAATAAGATCGAATAGTGTTTTTGGCCCTATCTATGACCTCATATAAGTATCCCATTGCGAGTTTATCCCCATAAACCAAGCGGAGGAACTTTACCAGAGGTTTGCTAATCATGCACGCTTCTTGCACTTCTTGGAAGTAATTGGTATACACTAATTTAGTGATGGGTCTCCCATATGTCTTGTGCTAAATGCACAATGGTACCATTCATAAAAAGTAAACATTTTCTTCCACTCAAACTGACATTAGAGGATACATTGAAGAGAAATGAAGTTGCTAGCAAAACGTGTGATTGTAGGACACAACAACTACATGTTTCTTGGGAATATCACGAGGCTAAAAATAAATGCATGGTCATATATGAATTTTTTGATTCTCCAATCCCGATCAATGACCACCTTGATAAAGGATATTTTCCCCACATATTAAAGCATCAAATTGATGCAATGGACAACACATGGAATCATGGTATTTTTTAGGGGCTAATTATAACCAAAAGGTGAAATTTTAGGATAATTTTTAAAGGTTGGAGAATATTTTATATTATGTAAATATATTATTATTTGCCTTATTTTAAAGCCCTAATACTATTTTTAGATATAAATAGCCAAAGAATATATGGGATGATGAATCGCATTAGCCTATTTTCAAGGGAAAAGAGAAATTTTGAATCATATTCGCCTATTTTCAAGCCAAGTGGACAAATACGAGGGGTTGTATTTTACAAAAAATAATCCATGAATATTTTTTTAAGGTAAAATATACTTAAAATGCTAAATTTTAGGAGTTTTTTAGGTTGGACAAATTCTTTATATTAAAATATTTTTTTTAAATTTTGACAATGAATATTTTTTCAAGGTAAAATAAGTTAAAATGCTAAATTTTAGGATTTTTTTAGGTTGGACGATTTTTTATATTAAAATAATTTCTTTAATTCTTGGCAATGAATATTTTTAAAGTAAAATATAGTTAAAATGCTAAATTTTAGGATTTTTTTTAGGTTGGACTAATTATTTTTATTAAAATAATTTCTTTAATTTTTAACATATTATGGTATGCTCAATAGTGTTTTAAAATTAAGATTTTGTACCAAGATTTCATTTTATCAATTTTAACAAGTACGATGGAGAGAAACAAAAGTTGGTCATGTATTTTCGCTAGTTTTCCTTGTGTAAGTGCTCACTACAGATAGAAAAATAGGTTCCATGCTTATCCAAAATTTTTATTGTTTTAATCTAATGTAATGAGTATTGATACTTGATATCTTTTTCTTAAGCTCTTGTTGTTACACTTTGGGGTTAATAATGTTTTGTGGTATATCAAGATATAATACTCAGTTTATCATTTCATATACTATGTAAAACCCTGATTTGATACTATATCTGTTTTTTTAAGTTCTTGTTATTGCGGTTTGTGGTGGATAAATGTTTAATTGTTGTGAAAAAAGAATATTAGTAAATCCATAAAGTAAATTGGGAAATCACAAATTCATGCAATGTATTCACTACAGATTTATTTTCCACAAGCTAAGTGTATTCATTGCAAATTCATTTTTGACAACCTTAGTTTATTCATTGCAGACAGTTTAGTGTAATCACTATAAATTTGTTTTCCACGTTTTCGACAAGTTTAGTTTATTCACTGTAGATTGTTTTCCCATGGCTCTTGTGGAGCTTATTGTGTACTATCCGTTTAGGGTTCAAACTTTCTTTAGATCCTATCTAACCCTTGTTTTTATTCGTTCTATTGATAAGTAACATTTCTTGTTATTCTTTCTATTGATAATAAATATTACAAATATGGATTTCCATGGCTCTTGTGGAGCTTATTTTGTACTATCCATTTAGGGTACTAACTTTCTTTAGATCCTATGTAATTGTTGTTGTTATTCGTTCTATTGATAAGAAAAACTATAGAGACGAATTTCCATGGCTCTTGTGGAGATTGTTTTGTACCAGCCATTTATGGTGCTAATTGTTTTTAGAGCCTATGTAACCCTTGTTATTCTTCGTTATGTTCATCAAAAATATTATAGAGATGGAAACGAATCTTCCAATTATGCCAATAAGTATAGATATTATTTCAATATTAGAGTATTAGAGTTTTTTTTTATCATGTTAAAGGATTATTAAATATTAATTTTATTTCCAGTACTCCTCATAGTGTATTGAGCTAGGAAACTTGAAAGTGACTTGAAAATTGCACTTGAAATAGATTGTGAAACAATTGTACATGATGTTTTAGTATGGATATACTTGACTATTCATATGCACTATAACTTATAATATAAATAGAAATTTTAGGTAAGGGAAAGATTTATATTTATGTGCTACACAATATTCCAATTGTTAGAGTGAGTGTCACAACTTCCCAACTCTAGCAAAGTATTAATTATATATTTTTATGAGATGGTTGAACTGTGCTCATTGGTGAGAATTCAATACACCTAATTTACCTAATTCTAGCATTTTCAAGACTATATTGTTGATCTATGGCTTAACTAATGTAAATTGGTGAAAATTTATCAACAACTTAGATCCATCTTAGGGTCAAATCCCTCAAAGTGAAAACATTTCCTCAAGTTTAACACTTTCAAATAATTTTGTAGTTGGAGTGATTTGGTCCTCTCATCATAAGTTTGGAGCTAAGATATATTTAGACTAATTGTATTGAATTGATTTATTTCTTGTATTCTTTGCTATTATTATACATGTGCAATTTATTTATTTATATTACAACTTGTTATATAATTTTTTTTTTTTTATTGTATTGAATTTATTTATGTCAATATAGTTGTAAGCATGAATGATATACAACATAAACTACTAATGTATCAATAAAATATTCTCAAACATTTCGTAAATCTACTAAACAATAAAGTGTAATTATGAACCATACTTCTTCAATTTCTTAACAATTTGTTCAAATTTTACTAATTTTATTTAATATTATTGTGAAGATCCAACTATGAATGTCTCTATATTTCACTTTCTCAACTAGTTTTGAACTTTATTTCACGAGGAAGGAATTTTTCAGTTTAATCATATAAATCTTACTATAAGTGGCAATTGTGAGCATTAATTGGTGGCTCGCATTCATCATTATGTGATTTCTATCAAACTCCAAACAATTTCCAAATACAATCGTAATTAACATGAAGTATACAAATTGATATACTCAAACATTAGTGAATTAAGATATGTGTAAATTAGATAATATTAGTGAATATCAACAATCATGAAATTAAAAGAAGGGACTAGTGCTACACAAAGGAACATGCACAATCATGAAATTAAAGCCTAGGTCTACTATCACACATAAGAACACATGCATATGGGCTTACACGAAAGATAGAAACAACAAAGGGCATGCAAGATAGAAACACATGGGTTCACATACAAGATATAAACAATAATAACATTGAATTTGTGGCTAGGTAGTTTTTATAATCTTAATTTTATATTTGTTAATGTTTATAATTGTTTGGACTAATTTACTTCCCATTATTAGAAAACTCCTAACATTCATTTTTTTCTTTGTGGAATCCCTCTAAGGAAAACCTAGATCATCATTGTAGCTCTCTCTTTGTTTTCCTAACCATCATGGCGGAAGGGGATATGGACCCTTCGTCAACATTTGTATATGATATTGAGGCCTTAAGGAAATTATTCATATCCTTGGGAAACCCATCAGCTCAGCCCACCCATTGAAAATTCGTGAAAAAATTGGATCAGATTCTAGAGATCGCTATCCCTCGGGTTGCCACCCATAGTGAAGCTTTAGCTTATGCACCAAGGGTCTGGTTGAACAATTCACTAGATTATGGTCTTCTCACTAGACTCTAGTCTTCCCCACATTAAATCAAGCTTTAGATTGTGCAGAATTGGAAACCTTTGATCAGAGGAAGGATGAATCACTTTTTTCGTGGTAAGGGTTTCTATATATTCAACTTTGAATTTAAAGAGGATATAGATCTTATTTTCTATAATAGAATTTATTTTTTTGGATCTCGGGTCTATATCTAAACCAATGGACTCCATATTTGGATATGGAAAGCAACATTCCAACAATAGTTCTTGTCTGGGTGTGTTTACCTCATTTTCCCTTCCATTGTTGGGGCGAGGATGTTTTGAAGTGTATTGGTGATTCTCTAGGAAAATGTATTGACAAATCAGAACCTAAACCAACAATGTACACTTGTGCCAGAGTTTGTGTGGAGGTTGATCTAGAGAAGGGCTTTCCTGAGGCCATTAATATTCCTCTAGATGAGTGGTCACATCTCCAAAAATTGGATTATGAACAAATCCCTTTCAAGTGTAAGTCCTGCCATGAATATGATAACTTTTCCTATAATTTTACAAAAAATGAGCAAGATCAGGAGGCTGCAAGAGAAGAAACATAAGAGGGATGGAAACATGTTAGGAAAAATGAAAACACCGGAAGTAATAATGGGAAAAATCATGGTTCCTCAAACCCTAATCAAACTCAAAACCCCCCACCAGAGGAAAATCGAGATTCAAATGGAGGAAGGAAAGAAAATAGAAACCCCAAAATCCAAGTAGATATGCAAGTTGCAACAATGAATTAGTTTGCAAGCCTGGGTGAATCAACAATGGGAAAGGAAGATGAAGTGGCAGCAGATCCTAATCAAAGTTCCTCAAGAACCACCCCTCGCAAATATACTCTTCAAGAACCAGAAGGAAAGGAAGTAGATCTCAAATATGATGAACGAAACAAAAGAATTCCCCTGGAAGTAGAGCAACCAGTCATTGTCGAAAGGGATCCTCCCAAGGATAATTCTTGGAAAGACTTTGAGGAGGGAAAAATAACTTAGGAGATAACTTGAAAATTAGGAAGGAAAACCAACTGAGATTCTAGAGAAGAAATATCAAACAAATATAAGGCCTTAGGAAAGAAAAATTCAATTGAAATTTCCCTAAGTAACATGGGAAAAAAAGGAAAGAGTAAGGGTCTGGAACCTTTCGCTCCAAGTGGGCGGGCCCCTTAAATAAAAAAATTATGAAAATACTCTCTTGTAATTGTATAGGATTCGACAAAAATATGAAGGTCAAATCCCTAAGATACCTTATAAAAATCAAGAATTCCTTTGTGATTATCCTCTAGGGGACTAAAATGGAGGAATCTGAAGCACTTTTAGGGGGGAACAAGTACATTGCAAAATGGTGAAGGAGTAGCCAAAAGTTTCGTAGAAGCATCAAGAGGAATAATGGTAGAGTAGGATCCACTTCAATGGGAATTAGATGTATTTTTATGTGCAAACCACTGGATTCTTACTATCCTTCACAATAAATATTCAAATCTTAGGTTTTATATTTTTAATATATACATTCCAAATAGATATATGGAAAAATTAGAATGTTGGAGTTCCTTGTTTTCTATCAGGGACACTTTCGATATTACTATTATAATAGTAGTTGGAGACTTGAACATTGTTCTTCAAAACTCATAGAAGAGAGGTGGCAGTTGTGTCTGAGACCCCATGTGAGGAAATTTGGAAGATCTAATCTCAAACTGGGATCTCTAGGACATTAAGCCCTCTAGAGGGAAATACACCTGTAGCAATATGCTATATGGTTTTGGGAATATTGCTGCCCTTTTAGACCTCTTTATTATCCACTGATATTTTCTTCTTCTTCCCTTTTCCATCTCTTCTTGTATTCTCCCCATTTCCCTTTCCGATCATAATTCCATTTCCCTTTCCGATCATAATTCCATTTCCCTTTCCTTTTCCCTCCCTTAGAACTTCAACCCCATCCCCTTTCGCTTCAATACACTTTGGATGGGACAATAATCCATCATCTCCCTGGTTAAAAAAGTTTTGTCACCCATTTGAGGTTCCCCAAATTTTGTTCGAGAATGCCAGCTAAGGTCAAAAGTTATCTCTAAAATATTGGGTAAAATATTCCCATATCTCCCCTTTCTCAGAGAGAAATGCAAGAATCTCAGAGCTAGAAGAAATTCAAAAGTAAATGGAAGATAAGGAGGTAGCTAAAACCTCTTTGAAACTATAAAGGGAAGCCTATAAAAATTTGAATTCCGTTTGTCAGAAAGAAGAAGAGGAATGGAGGCTAAAATATTACAGCCTATGGTTGCAAGTAGAGGATTCAGATACCATATTTTTCCACAAACAAGCACAACAAAGGAGTTGAAAAAATACTTTCCAAAAAATTGAAATAGAGGTGAGGTAGGTTCTAGAATTTTTTTATCAAATCAAATAAACATATACACAACATTTTGAAACCCTATACACCCAGGAAATAATTGAAGGTGAGGAAGCAAGTGAACAATACATGGTGGACAACATCCCCACATGCATATCAGAAGCAAAAAACAAGTCTCTCATTAGGGACATTGGTGAGGAGGAAATATATCAAACTATATGGGGATTAGATTAGGATAAAGCTTCGAGGTTTGTGGGTTCACCATGTGCTTCTTTAAATTTTTCTGGGATACAATCAAATTTGATATGAAAAGGATGCTTAACTATATGCGTAGAAAAAAAAAGTAGGAGGAGAAACCAACTCAAAATTATTGGCCCTCATTCCTAAAGAATCCAGTCCCTCAAACATTTCGAGGTTTAGACCAATCTCTTTGTGCAATTCATCCTATAATATTCTTATCAATATCATAGCCAACCATCTTAATCCTCTTCTTCCTAAATTAATTTCAGAAAATTAGGGGGGATTTATGGAAAGCAGGAAAGTCATAGATAACAATGTTCTTGTTCAAGAAGCTACTCATACTAGTAGGGATCTCAAAGATAAAGGAATTGTAATCAAGTTGGATATGACCAATGATTTTGATAGAGTTAAGCACTCCTTTATCTTCTCCGTTCTCCAAAACATTGGTTTCTTAGAAGAAATTATTGACTAGATTCGAGCCTGCATTGGCTCCCCATGGATTTCCCCTATGATCAATGGAAAACCCACTTAGTTCTTTTGATCAAAAAGAGGTTTGCAGTAGGGTTTTCCTCTCTCACCATCCCTATTTATCTTAAAGGAAAAATCGTTCAATACTTCATGGCATCCATTTCACTTGGGGAATCGAGGAGATCAATCACTCACAATTCACTGATGACAACCTTATCTTAGGGGTGAAATCAATTATTATTGCTAGGCACTTTAAAAAAATTCTTGATGCAATTCTATAGTATTCGATGGGAGAAATAAACAAGAACAAGAGTAAGATCTATGGATGGAAAATAATAGGGGAACTTTGAAAAATTATCTCAAGAATATTTGGCTTTCTGATGGTTGGAGATTAGTCTTCTTTCAAATATTTGGACATGACGATTTTTTTAAAATCCCCATCCTCCCAGGCATGACAAGAGGTTGTTGGTAAAATGGAAGCCCAAATTAAGAGCCGAGGTGCTCGGTGGATGAATCCTGCAAGTAAAATCATTCTTTTAAAATCAGTCCTCTCTTCACTAATGTTTTTTAAATGTGTGACTCTTATGGTTCCAAAAGGTGTGCTCGATAAGATCTCCATAAATGTTAGGAGCTTCCTTTGGGAAGGAGGCAAATCAAATACAAAGAATTTACACTTGGTCAATTGGCATGTGGTCTGTCAGCTAGTAGAAAAAGGAGGTCTAGTAGTTAGATATCCACCTCTTATGAATCTATCCTTGGGTGCCAAAGTTGCTTGGAGGTTGGTTTCAAGACCAGAATATTGGTGGACGATGGTCCTTACCTCTAAATATTTCTACTCTCCTAGATTGTGATTCCTTGATGCCCCTCTACCAAATTCAAAAGGATCTCCCCTCTAGAAACTTCTTAAATCATCTACACCTCTCATCTAATCCACTATCTATTGGGATATGGGGAATGGAGCCTCCATCAACATCTGGACTGATAGTATAATGGGAAAGGAGCCACTGGATAAAAATAATGATATGGTCCTTCTTAAGAATTGGAACATAAGTGTAGGGATAACAAAATTAGTTGATTTCTTAGTCTAGGATGATAATGGAAAATGGATTAGGTGGAAGAGTATCTTTCCTCAAGAGAGTCTCTCCCACTTAGTTCTGAAGCCACTTTGTCTTCTTTATAGATGTGCACCTATAGATTCTGAATCACCAAATGACCATTGTTGGAGTGATGTCGATTACATAGTAAATTGAGGGTTTCAGTAGCTGATTGTCGAGTCTTCAGGCCCCTCTTTCTCAAAGATTTGGAATCTTGTATGGAAAGGGCCCTCTCTCTCAAAAATAAATTCCTTTTGTTGGATCATGGTGCAAGGTAAGATCCTCACCACTGAAAATTGTAAATGTGTTGAACTTGCACAAAATAGATCTAGCTAGGAATTGACATACACAGTTGCAGAGAAAATATGAGAAAAGAGAGGCAGGAGAGAAGAATGGAATAATTCTCATTAACTAAATGAATAAATGATAATTTACACATGATATACTCTGTATAACTCAACTGATCAAAATCTGGACCAGGGGTCAAATTTTAGCTAAAAAAACAATGTTCTCGGAATTGCCTCAAAACGAACGAGAGCGTAGCCCTCGTCATCACGAACCCAACACAATTTGTTTCGTCTCAAACGGACGTCGAGAGCGAAAGATATAGCGATCTATTCAGAAAGTCAAACAAGGAAAAAAAATGAGTGCTCACTGTGCAGTCCGTACAGTCCGTACGGATGCTGACGTGGCAGAAACAGTATGCTGACATGGCTTGACCGTACATGCTGACGTGGAATATGTGACGTGGTAGTTTTTGGTTGGTTGACAGTTGGACGAATCAAGTTTTGACACGTGGCAATTATTGGGCAAATGGCATGGTGCCACGTGGCACCCCTTTATTGGTTGTTGGCTATTGGTTCGTTTTTGTAAAATTTTATGAGTCCACGGGAGTCGAACCCTGGACCTCCTCCCACCGTGAAAGTTTTAACAAAGTCTATCTAACCAACATACCTCCGTTTGATCCTTGTCATGTATATGACATTAAAATTATTTAAAGTTGAATCAATGTTTGGTTTGGGCCGCGACCGGGCCGGGGCTTAGCCCCAGCCCTTGGTCGCACGCTCTTGCATATATGACCCACGGCTTTATGTTACATGGTGTGCACGGATTTTATGTTTTCAAATATGTTAAGCCACGGTTCTATTGTATTGTGCCATGTGACCATAACCAGGAGCGCGGGGGTGGTTTTAAAACGGTTAGCCTTTTTCTTAATGCGCGTGGTCATATTATGACCCCATATGCCCGAGATCTAGGAGGTTAGGGGCTGGAGGCACCCCAACCATCCTACAGTTTGCACAGTTATTCGATTGTGTGCAGGTGCTGGGTTTTTACGCCTTATATTGCGTGTGAGCCAGGTTCACACAAGAAGGGTGCATTTTGGCGAACCAGTTTCAGCAAGGTTGAAGGAGGAAAATGGAGGAGGCCTAACTTCTTCATCTTTTGGCCGATTGAGGTGCCGTAAAATCCTAGCTAGGGGTTTTTGGATGTGCTGAATCCATTGGTGCTGTTATCAAGGCCATTTGAAGACTTCTTTTGCAGGTTTTTCACCATTGAAGTTTCAGCAAGCTCCAGGGAGCTTGAAGCCCTCATTGATGGAGGACATGTCTTTGGTGAGCCTATGTTTGTTTTCTGTGATTGAATAATCATTTTTGGCTAATTGTTATGCTCTGAACACATTGGGATAGGTTTCAGAGGCTGTTGAGGACTTTTACAGGTGTTTTTACCAAAGAGAAGCTCAGGAAAGCTTATGGCCACATGTAGAAGAGGTCATACCCGGATGAGCCATGATCCATTTTTAGAGTTCTATTAGTCATTTTTGGGGTTTTTATGTGTTCTGATATCAATGGTACAGTCTATTTTTTCATTGGAGTTGAGTAGTAGCTTGTAAAAGAAATTTTGACAAATTAATCCCAGAGAGCCAAGTCCATTGATGGAGGCTCAAGGAGATGTAGCCCGGAGGGGGGTGAACTCCTTTATCAACTTGTTCTTGTTGTGAGTTTGATGGTTTATTTGCTGCAAGTTGTGTTGCTGTGTATTTGTTTAAAGTACATATTTAACCATCTAAAAGAACAATTCCTCACACATAAACATTTACAAGAAGATGCATGAACTTAACACATAATTTTATCTTGCATATTTATACACATGAAGCAAGGTCCTGTAAATTTTATTTTAATGAAGTAGAGGGTGCTTGCATAGCATAACAAGTCAGCCTTCTATTTTCAGATCATCAACCAAACCAATGCACATTGGAAAAGAAGCCAATGCATCATAGTGGTGGTCTAGAGTGATCTGGATACACACTAGTAGTTACGGGAGTGAATTTCCACCTAGTCTAGTCTCTCGGGCAGTTACGGGAGTGTTGGCCCTTGACCAAGTTTTGGAGATCCTTGGTTAGGTTTGACCTATTTTGGGACTTCGACAGGCTATCGAAGGTAGAGTGCAAGTCGAAGTGGAGATCACGGGATCTCGACCCTTGTTTAGGGATTTTTGGGTTTTGGGCTTATGTAACAGGTATGGGGATGTCGACCCATGGGTTTACCCATGTCTAGGACCTTTTGTAATGTATAAATAGATGTCTAGGCATTGTAAGAGGGGAAAATATAGGCATATGTGTGATGCTATGTTAAGTGCGAGTAATAGTTGTGAATTCTTTATGCATGCTATGTTGGACACTTGCTGAGCTAAGTGAAAGTGGATGTAAGAGTCTTGTGTAGGGATTTGTGATGTAGCCTAACTCGGGGAGGGAGGATCTGGAAGAGTGCACGCAGATATCCTGTCCTATGCAGAGTAGGACTTTGTGGCTTTGTGCATGTATATTATTGATAGAAGACAATAAAGAGAGGAAGAGTTGGTGGGTGTACCCCTAGACTAGGGGTGAACCACATATATCCTGTGTTGTGGTTGCTTTGTGCCTTATGGTTGTTTTATGGTTCATATGATTAATGCTTAGTGCAATGATGCATGCTTAGATGAATATGATATATTAGTGCCTAATGATGTGAATAAGATGCTAGATCTGATCTATGTTGATGTGCTTATTGCTTGAATGTGTTGAATACTGTGCTGCACTGTAATTAGGGTTTATCTGCGCTGTAGACAAAGGATAAGTACTAATGAATGACAACCACTAAGTGCTCTGTTAAGGTGTTGTAATCATAGATCTATGTTCCAGCTAGATTGTACACATCTAATTCCTGCAACCACCCCTACCTCTACCTCAGGTGAGACTTCATTTGCTTCGCAGATGTTTCTGAAAGGGCCGGTAGTTAGGGTTTTGTTGGTGTGTTGTTGAAGAGTTGAACCCTGGGTCTGCCCCTGTGCCAACAAATGGTTTCGTTTTCAGGATTGAAACTGTGATTGTTGGGAACTGAGGAAAAGAAATAAATCTCCGTGCATAGATCTGTTTCTTTAGTGCGCAGTACTCTACTTGACTTACAAAGTTCTGTACTAAGAGAGGAGGTAGATCTGAAGAAAAGAGGTAAGATCTGAAAGCTTTATGCTCTAATAAAGGTAAAGTGAATTTTTTTTGATTAAAGAGGTAAGATCTGAAAGATTTGTGCTCCAATAAAGGTAAAGTGAAATTTTTTGAGGCAAAATCTAAAATCTTTGTGCTTTGTTAAAGGTAAGATAAGTGGAATTTGTTTTCGAAAGTATGGATCTAGGTATGTTTGATATGAGTAGATCTGATAGAAATAATGAAAGATATGTTATTCCTATGCATAGAAAAAATGTCTGGACTAACAAATGGATGCAGGATCCTAAGAAGAATTTTCTGCAGGGTATCCACCACGATCCTAGTGCGCAGTACAAGAAAGGATAGGGATCATTTAAGAGAAAGAGAGGATTAATTATTTGTTACAGTTGTAGAAGACTGGGACACCTTGCTAAGGAATTCCTTGGTAGAAGACCTAGTTGTCTTTGTTGCAAAGCTATGGACCATGACGTTCTAGATTTCCTTAGAATGATTGCTAAGGTTGAAAGAATGAATATGAGACAAGAAAACCCTAAGGAAGGACAAGAAATTGAGACCATGGTAGAACCCTAGAAAGAATCAGAGACTGCGTTAGAACCCTATATAATAGGGGAAATAGTTTTCTGACTCTATCTATCTATCTCAGGCATTATGTGTTTGCTCATGACGCATGGCGAAGGCAGCAGAAAGCGCTCGACATTGACCAAAGAAGAAAATGAGTACCTACGCGCGAGCTTCAAAGTGAGTTCTGGTGCATTTTTAGCAAAAAATTGTGGATCGGTTTGAATGGCAAATTTTTTTATTCTTGTGGGTGAATGAAAAGTCGGGTTTATTAGCCTAATTTGGTTTTTTATAATCTATTTTTGGTGAATTGAGAAAAAATTGGCCCCTCAGCCTTTATGCAGAGTTTTGGCTTGTTTATCAAAATTTAAATATTTTGCCAAATATTTTTCCAAAAAAATAATATTGGCTTAGGGCCAACCTCCGAATACTCGACACCAAGGATAAGCGCCATTTCATGCACCAACAACAAACACACAAGCCAGCACCAGCGCCGACACCAAACTCCAAATCCCAACCTCGGGCTCACTTCATCGACACAACACCTGACTGTTGGCTCTTTTAAACACCCAAAGCTCAGTTTACCATGTAAATGTGGGATATTGCCCACAGAAAGTCAAAAAATATATAAAACACAACTTTTCAACCCTGTGCCAGGTGTTTGAAACCGGATTCAAGGTGTCAAACGTAGAAAAACAACATTGATGAACAAAGGCTTCATAATGCTCTAATTCTCTTTGGTGAGATAGAGAAGATCAAGAGTTTTCCATCAAGGCATTATGCATTTGTTGAATTTAGAAGTGTCGATGAAGCTAGGTGTGAAAAAGATGGCATTCAAGGAAGGCTCTTTAAATGATCCTAGGATACAAATTCTTTATTCAAATAGTGATATTGGGCCTACGGACAGAGGTTTGGCACCAAGCAGAGTTGAAAACCCCAAACACATACAATCTCTAGCCACAACAGAAGAAGAAAATGCTGAGGTTGAAAGTTTTGGGCACCCGAATTCTGGGCGACGATGCTACCAGGCGTTTCCAACCCCTCTACATTCCCTTCAGTTCCAGCCACTAGTATTCCAAGGTTGTGAAAGCTAGTTCTAATGATGAGTTGTCTGAGGTCTGTGGCTTATCTTTGAGTTTGGAGCATTATGCTCTCACTCAGCCGGAATTTATGCGGCATCAAACCAACAAAATATATGTAAAGCATACAGTCTACAAAGGTGAAGGAGCACTTACTATGAAACCCAAATTACCTGATTACATTACATTGAATATGGGAGGATTCACAGTTGCAAAGGAAGGTTGCATGCTCCTTGAGTTTGCCCCTACTGTTGGTCCTCGCTAGTATGATATTCCAAAGATACTTTATCTTTTATGACTCAATTTCGTGGATCACTTCCACATGAAACTCCCTCTAGAAGTGGATCACAGTTTGGTTCAATTGAAAGGTTTGGGCCTACAGGCACCACTGATTCTAGTAATCTTCCAGGAACAAATGTGCATGTACACCCTGTTGGGCCATGGGGCTTTGACGAGCACCATGTAACTGAAGGAAGAATTTCATTGTCAAGGCCAGAGATGTTTCACAATTTTTTGGATGTCAACGTAAATAGTCCTAGGCCTGGTGGTGGGGAAAACCACCCCCTCTTACAGCAACAGGTCCAAGGCCTGTTAGGCCCCTACCAAGTGCTTGGGATGGATTCGATGCAAATGATGCACAGAGGGAATAAAAAAGCCAAGAATTGATGGCACTTATGCAAACACGAGAGCTTCGAATGCCAGAACACCAGTTGAAGGGGCTATTAGGCCACAACCCTATAGAGGATTTCCAGGGTATGCTAATACTGTCAGTGACAATCAGATTATGGGTCAGAGTGGAAATATAGGATCACATTTAAATGGTAGTGATCAGTTTGTGGTTGGTCCGTGTCTTATGGCACCCATATATTCTGCTAGAACTCCAAGTTTGCAAGGCCATGGAGAGCATTATGGAGGTGCTGAGAAAAATATTTGCTGGAAAGGCACAATTGCTAAAGGTGGAACTCCTGTTTGCCATGCACGATGCATATCAGTGGGTAAAAGCATTGAATCTAAATTTCCAGAAGTAGTGAATTGATCTGCAAGAACAGATCTGGGTATGCTCACCAAACACTTTTCACATGTGAGTGGTTTGGATTAGTTTCTTTTGTACCTGAAAAAGACCAAGATGTGCATCTGTATCAAGAGTTTCTACACTACCTGGGTTCAAAACATCGTGCTGGTGTTGCAAAATTTAGTGATGGCACAACACTATTTTTGGTCCCTCCCTCTGACTTTTCAGAGCATGTTCTGAAGGCCCCTCGCACCAATCATCTCCTTGGAGTTGTGCTTAAATTTCTTCAACAATCAGGCAGTGCTATGCAGCCGAATCCACCCCAGACAGTGTTACATGATCCTATACAGCTTTATGTTCAAAGCCTGTAGTTTCCTATCTCACATGTGGAGCAGTTAGATAGAGGTGGCGAATCTGTTCAATGTTTTAGAGCACAAGTGGCATTTTCCAGCAGGTCATTCAAATTACAGTTGAGCAATTACAGGAGGAAAGCCAACAAGAAGAATATCATCTCTAGAATCCGAGGCAATCAAAGGGACAAGTGGTCATTATTTCCAAGATTCGAGGGATAGGCATCAACAACCTTCCAACAAATTTGAGACGACCAACCAACAGTTTCTAAATTTAGTTTTTTCTTTTTTACTGTTTGGTTTGTTTTAGAAGACCATCTGTGACATGTGTCATAGAGTTGTTGTAACTGCTTTTCTATTTTTAGAAAGCAGAATTATGAGCTTGAGTCTAGGAGAAGGCTGAGTGATTTTTCTTATTTATACACCTGTAAAAGACAAACAGAGGGTTTGACTGGGCTGAGAGGAGGGGGTTTCGACCTGTGTGAGAGGTTTCAACCTGAAGTTTTTAATTTTCTTTGCTGGAGCATGGGCTGTGTATGGCCAGAGAACATTTTCTGTAATATTTAGATGATCAATCAACAATGGGCATGCTTTTTCTACAGGATTCTTGTGCAGATGTATTGGTGGCGTTTTTCCTCTGTTAAAGTATTTTCCTGTCCTCTTTCCATTTGTTTTTCAATTCTTATTATCAGAAGATAGTAAACAGAGCAGAATTTATTGGAAAATACTCTGCATCTGTCCTTTTGATAATCTTTATGTTATTCATCTAAAGAGCCCAGTTAAGGAATTATTAGCTGCTCCTTTTCTTGGCTTTTTCCTCCCCTAGTTCTTCCTCAAATCGACACCATCAAAACTCAATTCCGATCCAATATTTCCGCTACCTTGCCCTGTGTAAGAACTTTGTCTAGATCTGAGAGTGAATCACATTGTTTAAAGCGCAGACCCCATTTGCCCAATGGCCCTCTTTGCTGTCCCAAAATAACCATTTAAAAATCAAAACCCTATACTTTTATAGCTAGCCTAACATTCATCCTATACATACCAAGCTAATTCAGAAAGAGAGATCCCTCTTTGAGTCTTGGAGGGCTAGATCCAAGACTTAAAGTGGTTCGAGGTTACCTCTGTGATTGCCTCCGTAGACTTAGGCAAATTACAAAGCGCTAATAGACTATATTACTACAAATGAAAGAAACACGATCACAGAGATATCAACTTATTAGAGATCTTCAAAGAGAAAGAGTGCACAGAAACAAGAATAGGATAATTCGACATAGACTGTGTCGTGGATGAGGAAACACAGGTGAATATTATGATAGAAAGAACTTGGAAAATTTTAGGAAAGCTTGCTATGATTCCTTCATTGGGAGGAATAGGATTATTTAGAGGAAAGCTGATAACCTTATGTGGAAGACTTACCCATACATCTATGAGTGCTCATGGGACTTAGACAGAAGAGGAATTTGAGGTTGTTAAATTTATTGAGAACAAAGCCCCATTTTCTATACTACTAGGAAAAACCTAGATTGAGAAAGATCAGACCCAAAGAAAAGAAGAGGAAGATCTAGAACATAAAAATCAAGAACTAAGAGACTTAATGGCTAAGAGAATAGCACACTTACTGCAAGAACAAGAAAACCAGTCAAAGCTACTGAGGACCAAAAATCTGGATGTCGAAGTTGAAAGAACACAAGAAGATTTGAAACACCTGTCTATAAAAGAGAGTAGAGCACCTAACCCAGACATAGAAGAAGTATTTCCCTTGAACCCTAGTAAAGACCATCACCAATACAAAGTTACTATGCCAAGAGGAGATAAGAATCAAAATGGAAAGAGGAATACAGAGACGCAAATCATAGGGAAGAAGGCTAGAAATCTCAACAAGAAGAAAACAAAGTTAGAGAAATTACAGGAAGTTCCAGAGAAGACTTCGCAGAAGGAAGGTCTCTAGAATTTGAACTTTTCCAGAATATCAGAGCAGCTCAGATTGGCACTTCCCCATGGTAGAGTGATATAACCATTAGATTGATGTTCCCGAATGGTTAGAACAACAATTATGATTAGAAATCTCACCATCAGACCATTGGGACTGTGCCATAATGGACATAACTGCATTGATGAAGGCCTCTTGTCCATTAGAGGGATCCATTAAATCGTTGTCTACTTATTCCATCGAATGTTGTGCCGAGAACACTTTCACAAATTATGTCTTAGCCAGCAAGAGAAATCATTGTTGTTGTGCTGTGCTTACTGAGACTTCGCTACCTCTTTTATTGCATTGAGAATTTGTTCATCAACCTGAGTTATACGATCTTGAGTGTGCATGTCAAATGAACTCAGTGCCATAGAAAAGTCTATCGAAGAAGTTCTAATCAAACTTATGGCTGAGAAGGTGATTTTCATTGGAATTCAAGCTTCATTAATGAGAGGAGTGCAAGCCTCCCTGTCGACTACTCGCGGATCCGAACCATCTCGAGTTGTGGCCAAGAAAATAACCAAGCATCGAGATGACTTGGAGAATGCGAAGCTAATCCCATCCATACTGCCCGACTAAATCCCACCTCTTCCCATCATGGTGAATCGTGAAAGTGTCCCTAGGGACTTCAACTACACCTTGGTCACTCTGTACCTCCCGAAGGGGATACGCACAGGCAAGCCTTAGCTAGATAAGATCATGGCACTAAATATCAATGACTTCAACCTAGGGGATCACAAGAACTTAAACATGCTTTCCAGTCATAGGTATTTGACTAGGACGAAGGGGAAGAAGTCGAAGATAATCCCCCAACCATGGAATATGGACCTCGCGCCCCCAATCATGGAATATGGACCTTGCACAGTCCACTATTCTGAATGTGATGAAAATACCCCATTTTGGAAGGCACTAGGAGGTTAACGTGTGCATTAAGTTCTGGCTGTCGATCTTCCATGGAGGATACTTGTGGCTAGACAGACACATCACCATCGACCCAGTGCTGATCCATTGGATCTAGATTGAGCATGGAGGGACTAGACCCACAATAATTTTTCCCAGGGAAGGCTGTAGACCGTTCCCTAACGCAGAAGATTAAGATACATATGTCGATGTGGAGAAGGGGAAGTGAGGCTACAAGGTAGCCTCCATCCAAAATGGCACAATGCGCCTTGCTTTCCATTTGATTGCTGATAAGCTAGTCTAGAAGAACATACCCACACAGGTCACATGGTTTGTTGTTGACCTCATAGGGAAATGCATGGAGGGGCTACAGATGAACTGGGAAAAGTACTTAGTAAACCAGTTAGACTAAGATTACCGTGAAGCTCAGGATCAGGGATATGAGTTCCATTTTAGTTGGTTGCTTATCCTCATCACATTCATAGCTTGGGAGATGCCGGAAGGTGCGAAATTCCCTGAACTTGATCCATCTAAACCCTCAGCCATGAAGTTCACCACGCTTTGGTATTCGAGTGATATGGAAAAACAATGAAAGTCAAACTCAGTGTTCCACACCTACTACCTATAGTTAAAGAGGGCTATTGAGGTCGTCCCTCATATAACGTCGAAAAATATGCATAGGTTCAGGCCATTTGTGAAGTTCCATGTAGACATACATTTTATCTACATCACCGTGCATGGAGACAAACACAAAGAAGTACTACAGAGTTATTACAAACTCACAGAGGAGGACCTAGAATAAATAACTAAGGAATGGCCTGCAGAGCTCCTTATCCCTATTGATCCTGCAGAACTGTCCGATCTCGAACTAATTGGAAGCCCGATCATCACTTGTGAAGGGCATGATACACCTGGAACTAGTAGAAGGAAGAAGACAAAAGAGGTCCAACAGCTAAGTAGTGCATTAGAAGACACTACTTCAGAATCACCTGGAGGAGGAGGTGATGATGAAGTAAATAAAGAAGAGAACAATGGAAAAGAAGATCAATAGAAGCAAGGCAAAGTAACACCACCACAGAATCCCCCTGATGACGCAGATTCATCTAACAAAAGAAAGGTTTCTCCCATGAAACCCACATCGCGGAAGAAGTCAAAAGCTAGTAAGACCAAGCTGCAGACTGTTCTCATGCTTGATGACTTCGACTTCATCATCACATTTGTATCATATGCCTCAGAAGATATTTTGCAGAGAAATGAAGCTAAGCAAGATACCATGTATGAAAGAATTGAAGAAAAACTGCAAGGGGTACAACAGGACCTTCACTCTAGCTGTGCAGTGTCCACTACACCCCCACCATCAGAAGAAACAAATTGGGAGATGAGCCTACCCAAATGCACAGACTAGCCAATGTGACTGAAGCTCTCCTTCGTCATGCATAGGAAGAAATAGAATAGGCCACAGTGTCCCTAAAGCAAGCACAAGAGGAAGTGATAGAGTAATGCCAAGTTGCACAGTAGGAGAAGGATGATCTCCAAGCAAAGTTCGAAGCAGAGAAAGCACAGATCCAGCATGAGAAAGAAAAGATGCTCGCAGAGCAGGTTGGAGTAAAAGACGTAGTCAGGAGAGCACTTCGCTCTGTGACAGGCTTAGAGAAAAAGGAGGAAGACCCAGTGGAGCATCAAGTAGCACAGCTTGCTGAAGCCATCCAACAACTTCAACAAAGAATAGCAGATCTAGAGCTACAAACAGTACGGAGTACTCCATAGGACGTGTGGGACCAAAGATAAGCCATTTCCCAGAGCGTAGTTGAGAGGATCATAGCATTAGATTTGGAATGTAAACATCTTAGAAGTAGAAGTGCGTAGACTTATGAGCGACTTACTAAGGACCCTGAACTGAAGACACTGGAGTCACAGCTCCAGGAAGAAAAGTAGTAAGAGGCCATAGTACAGGCATAGTTGAAGCTCCTGTTAGCAGTTGAAAGAATGAAAAGATCCCAGGAACAATGCACTGCTCAACAACGGGTCCACACCATACAAAGCAAAGTCATGGAAGTGACTCAGAGGCTCCAACCAGTCCAGGATGAAGATTGCCAACTATTTGAGGAGATTTAAGGCCGAGGAGTAGAGATGGAACAAGTAATCACTTTAGTAGAACAATGCTTAGAGGGACTTGTGAACAAGGCAATGATTCAAGAGTTCGCCGAGAAGGAGGCCTTGGAAAAGAAGCAGGCCGAAGTAGCTCGAGCCAGGCTCGAGGATTTTGAGGTAGAGCTACCCAAGTCAGAGTGGCTTGGGATGAGTCACAGGTGAGTGTTGGGGGCCTGTTGGTGGTTGACCAAGTTTTGGAGATCCTTGGTCAAGTTTGACCTATTTTGGGACTTTGACAGGCTATCAAAGGTGGAGTTCAATTCGAAGCAGAGATCATGGGATCTCAACCCCTTATATAGGTATTTTTGGGTTTTGGGCTTATGTAACGGGTATGGGGATGTCGACCCATGGGTTTACCCATGTCTAGGCCCTTTTGTAATGTATAAATATATGTCTAGGTAATGTAAGAGGGGACAATATAGGCATCTGTATGATGTTGTGTTAAGTGCGAGTAATAGTTGTGAATGATTTATGCATGCTATGTTGGACACTTGTTGAGCTAAGTACAAGTGGATGTAAGAGGCTTGTGTAGGGCTTTATGCTGTAACCTAACTCGGGGAGGGAGGATCTGGTGGAGTGCACACAGATCTCATGCCCTATGCAGAGTAGGACTTTGTGGCTTTGTGCATGTAGATGATTGACATAAGATAATAAAGAGAAGAAGAGTTGGTGGACATAGCCCCAGGCTGGGGGTGAACCACGTATATCCTATGTTGTGGTTGCTTTGTGCCTTATGGTTGTTTTATGGGTCATATGATTAATTCTTAGTGCAATGATGTATGCTTAGATGAATATGATAGCTTAGTGCCTAATGATGTGAATAGGATACTAGATCCGATCTATGTTGATGTGCTTAGTGCTTGAATGTGTTGAATCTTGTTGAATACTGTACTGTGTTGTAATTAGGGTTTATCTGCACTGTAGACAAAGTCTAAGTACTAATGAATGACAACCACTAAGTTCTATGTTAAGGTGTTGTAATCACAGATCTATGTCCCAGCTAGGTTGCATAAATATGAGTCCTGCAACCATCCCTTCCTCTACCTCAGGTGAGACTTCATCTTCTTCGCAGGTGTTATTGAAAGGGACTATAGTTAGGGTTTTGTTAGTGTGTTTTTGAAGCGTTGAACTCTGGGTCTTCCCCTGTGCCAACATGGAGTGAACTGCCATCTAGTCTAAATTAACTAGTCTACCAGTATTCAATTAACTGACTGAAACAGAGTGAAGTGAGGAGGAGATCAGGGAATCATGAGTAATGCACTAGTCCGGTGATGATCCCAAGGAAAATGTGCATTAGTTGGTGATGATCCCAATGATGCATGGTGATAATCCCAATGTGGCATCTAGACTCCACTCAACTGATCAAACTGAAGTGTGAACTGAAGAGAATATTCTCCTAGAGTAATATTCTCTCTAAAATATAGGAGAATGAATAATGACTAATAAACATAGGTAAAACCTTAGGAAAAATAAATCCTAGGTGTGTATGAAGTATCTCCAACACCCCCTTTGAACATCACTATGGTGAAAATAAATAATGGGTCTCGACAACGAGGCCATGTTAGGTACCCAAATACAAAAGATACACTAAAATAAACAAGGAAAGAGGGAAAAACTCATGGGAAAACCCCCTCAAAGTACAATGTATGTAAAAAGAAGAACTGTCAGTTTCTAGGCAATTGTGTCCTTCACTCCAAGATGATTTTCATAGAATGGAACTTTTGCTCAATGAAGGTCTTGGTGAAGATGTCTGCAGTTTGTTCTACTGAAGGAAATAATTGTAGGTCGATGATCCCCTCGTGTACTAAGTCCCAGATGTAGTGCATGTGGATCTTGCTGTGCTTCATCCACTGCCTCTAAACTAGATCTTTGCAGAACTTCAGAGTGCTATGGTTGTCACACTAGATGACAATTGACCGATGAAACTAAATTCCCAACTCAGTGAGAAAATGTTGTATCCACCTGAATGGTTATATTAACTACCCCTTGTTGACGCTCAAAAGCGCAACATAGGATATCTTCTTGCAAATGATTGCAAATGCCTTATTATTTAATCATATTTAATAATATACTAATAAGTGGGACGCCTTGGGTGGCTTATGTGACTATGATGGATAAGCGACACTTACATTGCATGTGTTTATGCATTGGTTACGACACAAAATTTACAGTTTATTTTCTTTGAACCGCTGTCAAAATAATTATTGCAGGATGAAATGGGCAAGATGACTAAACAAGAAACAATGTTATCTAAATTATCTCTTGCAAAATGTGTCTGTGCTTCCTTTGAATGGATGAGGAATCTTCCTTTGAATGGATGAGGAATCTACAACCCAATTTAATTTTTATATGTTATGTGGTGTATGGTTTAGTGGGTGATCACCTTGGACCTTGCTACAAGTGTTGAATTGTAAGTTGGGTTGTGATTTAATTACCACTAGCAAAGTTTTATTATATGTGAAATGGGAATCATGGCAAGGGTTGGCGCAATTGTAAAATAGGAACATTGGAAAACTATGGTATAATCGACTTGTATTAAGTTGATTTGGATGTTAAGTTGTATAGTGGGCCGGCTTGTACTAGCCATTAATGAGAATGTGAATGTGCAAGAGACATGCAATAAATGCATGTCACTCTAACTCACCTCAAGCCCGACACCCTAGTCATTTTTTCAATTGCTCTTGTTGGTTGCTGCTGCTCTGCTTTGCTTGGTTGTGGAGGAAGTATACAAGCTGGTCCTTTCTCCTTAGTAATTTTACACAGGTATGGAGTTTTCTTGCTTTTCCATCCATGGACATTCGCTCTACTCTTTAATTCAACAATTGTCTCTTGTTTTCTCACGATCTGTGCATTTCCAAAGCTGTTAAATGAATAAATTCAGACTGTGTATTAGTTATTTTCAAGGTTTTTGTTTCTTGTGGTGGTTGTATTTGAACCATGGTTTTGAAAAGAGACGCGGTGTCTTTTGTTGTGAATATTTGTTCACATTTTTGTTGTGGAAAAGAATGACGTTGGGAAACTCCTGAGCTTGTCTCACCTCTAGTTTCTTGTTTTGGTTTCTTTCCTGTTTAACAATAGCGTATCACTGCTCCTTACTGGTGGACACTCTGCCTGTCATTTTAGTGGTTGGTTTTCATGGCTATTGTGCTCGCGCCTTGGTCACTGCTCTATGAGTATTAATGTGGATTTTTGTTAAGGATTAAACCTTCCATGCTCCTTCTAGCCAAACCCTTTGTTTGTTGTCCACTTGCTTCTACCACCTTACTGTCCACTATTGTGTACTGAACCATGTGCTCCTTTTGATCATTGGTTTGATTGATTATTTGCTGTTGAAAATGAGAAGAATTTTAACCCTACTCATTTGTCTAATAATACATTATGTCTTGTGGAGATATTGGGGTGATGAAAGCATTACAAAACATTGTTTAATGGATATGACATACTGTGTGCTCTATTTTGTATGAAAGGAATACCTCAGTGGGTAAATTATATATGCGTTGAATTAGTTTTGTGATCCAGAATGAAAAGGATTTTAGGAGTGTTGTTAATTGAAGTTTCAATTTTGAATTATGTTGTATGAAGAGATCCTTTTTGTGGCCACTTCGTGGAACCCTATAGAAATTTTAATGTACTACTGTTGATATCGTGGAATCATAGTTTGTCCATTCCTCTACTATTGGTTGTGTTTATTTTGATGATTGCTACAATGTTTCTCACTCCTCGGCCCTATTGCGCTCAATATATGTTACAATTTTTGAATGTTTATTAAGTAAAATGGTATGAAATGATTCTTGTGCAATGAAAAGTCTAGATGCAAATGATCAACCTGGAAGTGAAAATATTAGTTTTGGAATTTTGGAAACAGAGTGTTGAAATTCAATTTTGAAACAATGGAAAAGTTTAAATTTTGATGCTGGAAATGACATTGTTTGATATATTAATAGAACAATATCCATGGGAGTCATTTCCATTATACCATTTTCACGCAAAATACACTCCCCTCATTATCCCAATTGCATTTTTTCACTCCATGTTCTATTGTTATTCATTTTTAAGAAAAAGTCTGTGTCAAAAGGAAAAGATGATGTGTAAGTTAAGTGATGATTGGTATTTTGGGAGCTGGTTGAATACACAGTTTGTTTTTTTTATTGATTTCCTGAACAATATTCGTGAATTTCCCCCTTCCATGATACCATTTTACACAAAATACACTCCCTCCATACTCCCATTGACCTTATCAATTCCCTGTTCATGTGGCAATTAATAAATGTTTTTTTTATTTTTATGGATGGATTGCATGCATCATGTAGTAAATAATAGAGCCAACTCTTGATTCATTTAAGGTAGAGTTTCATGTATGGGTTGTTAAGAAATTTTCATAACTGCTTAAATATTGCTACATGATGAGTTTTTTCAGTAGGGCCAGTAATGGCTGAAATAATAGAGGCAGAGGTAACTGGTAGTGAGGCCATAAAAGGCCTCGATTTTCTATTCATTTCGATGTTGATTCACAAGAGTTGAACCAACTTTTTCAAGATGGGTTTTTTAATTTGGTTGGCCATGGTATATTTCATCCTCAACCTGACAAACCCCCATTTCAGCCTCCTTAGAATTTTCCTGTCATTCCCGTTCTTCCACATGTGTCATTGCAGCTCGAAGTCCCCGCTAATGACGATTGGCAAGAAATTGTCCACCAGTCTGTCTCTGATCACCGTGGTTGGCCCACTGTGTCATTACCGTTACCACCACCAGTTAATCCTAATGTTCAAATTGCTCCTGTTGTTTCGCTAGTACAATCCTCGCATGCTAGCAAAAGATTAAAAACTGATATCTCGCAACTTGTGCAAGACAAAGGAAAAACAATGGTTTCCCCCTCCAGTCCATCCGCATAATCATCTAAGTCTGTGTCTTCACTCCTCCACTTAAAAGATGACTTCTCTCATGTGATCAATGAAATACAACCCCAAGGGTTTATCCAACCAAGGGCCACTCAAGGAAAGCCAATTGGAGACAATAGTGAGAAGAGGAAATATGCCTCACAAAGCAACAAATATGGATTCTAAATGTTTTTTTATGATATTCAGTGATGAAGACAGTCTTTAATAATTTTCAACATATTTTGGACATCAAGATTTATTTTGAATTTTTTTGTGGATAAGTTGGATATATTATTTTTTTGGATATGATCTTAAATTTTGCTGATATTTAAATATTCGGCTTAAAAGATATCCATGGGAGATACAAGGGTGTTATATGATCCAAATTATTAGCTTACATTTCATATTTGATAATTGGAAAAGAAATGATGGGAGTCACAAGAGGTCCCACCTATTTAGTAATTATTAACTAGACCCTTATTTATATATTATTATTAATTATTTCTCCCTAAAATAATTAGTTAAGTTAATTTGACTTAACTAAAGAAAGTAGTTGAACTACCTCAACTTATTGAGAAAGAATAAAGGTTCAATGAGAAGAGGAGACAAATGGAGAATAGAATTATGAAGACAAGAATAAGGTTTGCTCTTTAGTTAAATGAGATAGCTTCAATTTTCATTCATTTCTGAGTTTACTTGAAAGCCTAATCCTCTTGTTGACATCAAGGTCTTATTGGAGGAAACAAGGTTCAAAGTTGAATCATACTTTTTAGTTGCTTGTTTTAAAGGTGTTTGATTCATCCTTGATAGTCTGTGCATTCTTGTCTGTTTATGAATTAATTTTCATGGCTAATAAAGGATATCTTTCAAAGTGAAATGGCAACATTATTGTGGCAAGCTTATCTAGATCATTAATTTCAATTTTATTTTATTGTCATAGTCTTTTTGTATGGTTCCCATCGGAGACCTCTAAATCTGAATTTGGTCCATACCCTCACAGGGGTTTGTAAAGAGAAATACACTTTGTATCTTAGAATGAAATAAATCAGATTATTTTCCTATCTCATACATATGTTTTCATGACTTGGTTCCTCCTTTCACTTTTGGTCTCCATGTTTACTTTATTGCAAAATATGTATACATTCTTGTAGCTTTGTATAAATTTTATTTTTACATTGCAACATATACAAATCATAAAATCATCCATAATCCTTGTAATTAATACTTGTGGATTGAGTGAATGTTTTAAGTCTATAAACCCCGGGTGACATTCCTAACTATCTTGTCCTAGCCAGGCAAGATTTGAAAATGATTGAGTAAGGTGTTCCATACCTTTTCATTAACATTTATTTGGCGACCATACTGGGGAGATCTTCCACATATCTCTAGTTTATTGTATTCATGATTATCTTTGAATATTTCTGGTTTTTTTATCACTCTTTGTTCGATTTTTCTCATGACAATACCTTCTACAAGGCATCCTAATATTGAGCATGGTCTTAAATACCAAACTAACATTGCCTTGACTTTATTCAATACTATCCTAGAAACTGCTAATACCTAGACCGAGATTGAATGCTCTTGGGAAGTAGTTGAACAAGATATAAGTGTCCAAGAACGTTGGGAATCCAGGCAAAGGCAGCCTAGAAATCAACAATAACCTCCCTCTCCTAAGTCTTTAGTTTTCATTTTCATGTCCTCAATTCCTCTCATTTCTAGAAGAAGAATAGGATTGTCCCCGAAAGCTACTCCTATGATTAAAATAGGAAGGAGGAAATCCATTTTGTTGACTCAAGAAAGTAATCTAAAGAGGACTTTGTCTGATTCTTCTAGCTCACCCTTTTCACCCATACCCATCAATTTCAAAATGGCATCCGTAGGTGGTGCTAGTGGTGCTGGATGTGCTTCATCATCCCAACCTTCAACCTCATCAGTAATTGGTAGTCTACATAGTCATCAAGTTCCTACACAATCGACTACCAACCATGCTAAGGTTAGTACATGATTTTTCAGTTCGAGGAAGATGATACGACCACCCCATGGAACACATCTTCTCCCTTGAATCTAGCACCTGCTACTCGTCCATTACACAAGTTCAAGGATCATCTTCTTAAGTTCTCAAGGAATAATATTGTTTCTACAAATGAACACCTAGTGGCATTTTCTAATGTTTGTCATAATATCAGGGCTAATGACAATGACACATGCATGCACTTATTTGTCAACTCCCTTGAAGGGAAAGAAATAGATGATTTCTTTGATCTCCCTCCAAAGATCCTTTCCACTTGGGAAGAGTTGGTTTATTAGTTCAAGTCCACTTATGGAAAATCTAAGAGCCCGACCGAATAGTTAAAGGAATATAACAATATTTATTACAAAGATGTTGAGTCTATTAAGTCCTTTAACCTCCTCTTCACCAAATTTTACAATCAAATCCATGAAATAATCCGCCCCCAAAACCAAGCCGCCTTCATGCATTACTATAATGTGCTTCCCTCTCCTTATCATCATAGGCTCAAAGAAAAGGCTATTGACAATCTTGTCTTCACTCTCCACACTTGTCTAGAGTACGAAGAGCAACTTGAAAGAACAAGTCTCCCTAAAGGAGACTCAGTCAAACAAACAAATATGTATGCCCTCCTACAAATTTTACAAGATATGAACAACCAAATGATATCCTATGAACGAAAGGGGAATGCTCACTCACTTACTCCTGGGGAATCTTCTTCTTCTGCAATGCCTTTTAGGAATACACATGAAAACAATTTTCAACCCAAGGCCATTATGTCTCGCAGTTGGTGTAACTTCTGCGAAGAAAATCAGGAAGAAAGTACTTGTGAAGTTAAGAAGAGTGCCATAGATAAAATCTTTGGAAAGAAGCCCGAAACCACTATCATTGTTCTAGATTGGGTAGAACCAAAAGATGTTATTATCATAAATACTAGGAAAAAATATTTTTCTCCTAAAGGGAAATACGATCCTCATCGTGCTTCTTCCACTCCAGCCTCATATTCACAAGGTACTAATGTACAAACTCTCAAATTTCCCGAGAGTCAAGGAGTTCCTTCCCCTCTTCCCTCTTCCAAGTATAACATCCTTAACCAACTAGATAATATCAAGGCCAATGCTACTCTTTTGGACATGGTTGCAGTCCCTGAACAACAAAATCATCTCAGGAATTTTATGGAAGGAAAATCTTTTACCATAGCCAATATTTTTGAAGAGGAAAAAGAAGAGGACCCCACTGTTAATAAGATAGGTGTAAATAATTTTACACTCCCTCTAAAAAACCCTCCATTTTTCATTTATGTAAAAATTATGGATAAGATAGCCCATTGTTTCCTAATTTATGGTAGTTCGGGCCCAAGCGTAATGTCAAAAATCATTATGGAAGAGCTAGGATTATCATGTACTAATGAAAATTCTAGAAGCATTCTCTCCTACAACAGTCTACAACAATCAACAATAGATGAAATCAAAGACATAACTTTAGTTCTATGTGCACATCCTGAAATAAGGACAACCCTTAGCATCCAAGTAATCGACATGCCAGTGAGAAACTATTCTATTATCCTAGGAAGAGATTTGAAATCCCTAACATGTGGATATCTTTCACTTGATGGGACACACTTATCCGTTCCCCAGAGTGGAAATAATATCATAGTCCTAAGAGAAGGAAGAATCTCACCATACATAAAGAGTATTCCTTAATCTAATGTAAATTATCTTGAGGAAGACTTAGGGGTATACTCTATCTTTGCTGATGAGGGTGACACAACTTTAGAACAAATTTATTTAGAAGATAGTATGTGGCACATGCATTTCGATGGCTCATTCTCAAACAAAGGTAGTGGAGCTGGCATTATCTTCTACTCACCTATAGGTGAAATCCATAACTTTTCTTATAGGTTATATTTTGCTTGCATGAAAAATGTCACTGAGTTTGAAGCCTTATTGCTAGGAATAAAAAATGCTTATAACCTTGGTTGCGGTCACCTTATAGTTTTTGGTGACTTTGAACTTGTGAACCTTGTGCGTAAAATATATTCTCCTAGCAATAAGTTGATGAAATGGTATTCCCAAGCTATATGGGCACTTATCTCGAACCTGTTATCATTTAACATCACTCATGTTAAGAGATAACTTAATTCAATGACTGATAGGTTAGTTGTATTTGCAGCATCCCCTACTCGACAACTTCTACCTCAAAGGAGTGATTGTAATTTTCAATCTTTATATCTTCCTGACATTCCAGATAATGTAGAATCATGGCAGGTTTTCCCTAATGATGAAGGCATATGTTCTTTCATACAAAATGAACCATTTAAGCCAAAGGAAATCATATCTATGGAAGATGACAAATTTCCAAAAGGCTTGAATCCTCTTGAGAGTTCATTTTCGTCGAGTGATGTGAGCAACAAAGAAACACATAAGGAAGAGGAGTCGAAAATGAAAGATGGTTAATCTAGGTGCCTAATGTTTCGACGAAGAAAAGGCAAAATTCATAGAACTATTACGTGAATTTCAAGATGTTTTTGCATGGTCATACGAGTATCTTCGTAGTTTTGATCTTGCTCTCATACAACATGCCATTCCTATCAAGGAAGGGATAAAACCAATTAGGAAAAAACAAAGACCCATTAACCCCGCACTTGAAGCTACTATTAGAAAGAAGTTGAAAAACCTTTTGAAAGATGGTATAATCTTTCCAGTTAAGTATTCTGAGTGGGTTTCAAATTTGGTTCATGTTAGAAAAACATCTGGTCTGATTTGATTATGCGTAGATTTTCATGCATTGAATAGAGCTAGCATAAAAGATCATTTTCCTCTCCCTAATATGGAAATGATTTTTCAATAGGTCGCAGGGTCACAAATGATGTCCTTACTTGATGGTTTCTATGGATATAATCAAATCAAGGTAAAAAGGATTGATTGATACAAAAACACCTTTACTACACACTGGGGCACATTTTCTTATGAACAAATGCATTTTAGCTTATCTAATGTAGGTGCCACCTTCCACAGAGATATGCAAATATATTTTGACCATTTGATTGGTAATATTATCCAAGTATATATTGATGATTTGACTGTCTATTCAAAGAATCAATTGAATCATTTTGGTCATCTCAGGAAAGCTCTCATGCGATGTAAAAAATTCAGCATTTCCTTAAATCATTCTAAATCTATTTTTGGCGTCACCAATGGAAAGCTCCTTGGACATAAATCATATATCCTGAAAGGATTGCTTCTATCCTGAACCTTCCTACTCCCACTTCCAAAAAGGAGGTTCAAGCCTGTAACACCCTGTTTCCCCCAATTTGTAATTAATCATAAAATAGGAATTACCATGCTAATGCATGAGGACAATGTAAATGTATTATTGTTCGAGTTGCCAATAACTGACTATGGGGGTGAAGCCTTGAAAGTACTGGCCATGATATCACTAGGGGAGAGAAATCGGTTAATGAGGCAAGGACCGGTGGTTGAACTACCAACCACCCCCATGAATGGGAGCATGGTATAGCTATAGGAAGTCATCCTAAAGTACCACAGGGTCTGACAGACCAGGAGGACCCGAGCTTCCTTATGACAGAAGGAAGGTGACAATTATACACATGGAGGCAACAAGAGAGACACCAGATGAGAATGGGAGATTGCAAGGGAGGGGCGTGAATCTCTCCAGCGAATCACAAATAGAAGGCCATGAGCTTGATGCCGAAGGGCATCTAAGAAACCTCACCAAGGCCACAAGCGAGTGAGAAAGCTCCGAGTTGCAGAAAACAAGACTCGAACAGAAACTGAAAACAGAGAGAGAACCCTCGAGAAGAGTGAGAGTTCCCTGGTGATATCATGGCTTGGCACGGGGGTGGATAGAGTAATAATATTGAATGCCTCTGAGCCTATGGTCAGGTGGGAGGATGAACACCCATAGTCAATTGGTTGGCGACAACCTGTAATAGATAAGTGAATTCTGAGCCTGTGTAATTTAGTTGTAACGGTGTATGAATTGGTATGCTGTGCTTGCTTTCAGGAATGTGAATGAATGCTTAATGGATATACTGTATCCCTTCTATTTTCTGTTGAGTCATATAATTAGGCAAGAAAGGAATTATAGGGTTTGGACATGACTTGTTCCCATAAATTCTGGAGTTCTGTAGTGTCTTAAGCTAGAGCCACGAACTGTGAGCTCGTCGATCTTAGGCGTAGTTGCATGTACGATGGTTTACTCACCTAGTCATCTTGAGTCCCTTGGAAGATGGAGTTTGTTAAGTTCATGAGAGGTAGTGTCGATTATGCACAGGCTCTCTGTGATCAAATAGAACCCCATAACCCCTTGATGAAGGAGTACAATAGTTGTGCTGAAGACTCTATTAAGAGTCAAGTCCAGGAGAAAGAGCGCAATGCTCTCAAGTCCTTCATAGTTGACGAAGTTTAAGAAGGATATCGAGTTTCAAATATCGAAAGAGAGTACCCTTTTGTTTTCTATATGAATGGACGAGATCCTTTCAGAGGATCTGAGGTCTGTCACGATCGCTAGATTGGAGGAAGGAACGTAGGCATTAATGCCTTGACCCCTTTTTGGCCTTCGCAAATAGAGAAGGAATTGGGATCGTAGATCCCAAGATCTAGGGGAGTTACCTGGACCGTCCATTTGTAGAGGACACATGGCTTTCGGTCAGCATTTCGGCACCTGGGAAACCCAATGGCAAGACCCCTTGTCTTCACAAGTCGCAAAAGTATGGTATGCGAAACCACGAATCAGTATAGAGTGAATAGGTTTCGGTGTTTCGGCACTCGGGAAACCCAAGGGCAAGATCCCTTGTTTTCGCAAGTCACGAAATCCCAGTGCCCGAAACCTCGACACACTCTATGGTAGAAAGGAGGAGTCCCGAAAGTGTCTGGACCATCCATCAGAGGAGACGTGTGGTGAATGGCCCGAGTTTGGGGAAAACTCCAAAAGAATCTGGACTGTTGGATCCAAACCACTAGGGATCGTTGGATCTCGTACAAGAACCTGTGTATCAGAATTCGAGGTTTGTAGAGAGAAGGGGACGACAGTTATCTGTTCTCTTGAGTCCCGAAAGCCGACAGCTCAGGCGGACAACTGGCACATCCCAGATGTAGGAGCCACATGGATGACAAGTGGTACATCCCAGAACAAGGGTCACATGGAGGTGACAGGTGGCATGTTCTCGTCACAGGGAATGAGTCAACACCCTGTTTACCTATATCAAATTTCAGGGTTCGGCTTTCCAAAAGGTAAGGAACACTTGCAACATGAATTGAGAAGTTGTGAAACCCAAAAGCAATAGGTGCTGAGACTTGCGTCCTAGCCAGAGGTCACATGACACCGAGACAAGGGTGGAGCTGAGTACCTTAGCCCATTTCAGATTTCGGGGTTTGAAGAGTTGAAAGACTCGACTCTTTTGCTTTACGAACTCCTGGTTACTGAAATCCTGATACAGCCAGGACCATTGGAGCAAGGGGAGACTCGCAGCCATCGATCTCCTCGAAGGTTAGATTTCAGGTTTTGGGGTTTGTAGAGTCAAAAGACTTGACGCTCCTGTATCACTGAGTCGTGAAATGAAAAAGGTGTCTCTTGGCTTGGCCCATGGTCGTAACCAATGATCACATGGAGGTGGATAAGGGGAAATCTAGCTTGTGCTAGGCCCTCATAGGAATTCAGGGATTCTGTCCCTCGAAGAAAAGAGGTGAAAATTTTAGTTTTCCATAGTGGGTATGTGAAAAATTGGTATCAGAGAATGGTTACAACACTTGGCCTTCTTTGGCTCATGTATGAGTCGTGTAAGGAGATATTGTTATCTGCATTTTCTCTTTAAGGAGAGGGACTGTAGAATGAAACTTTAATTTGGGAATTTCTACGGAATTCCAACAAAGGAATTATATTGTTCCTTTATCAAAATGATAACTACTCTTATAGGAGTAGGGATGCACTGATCAATATTACTGATAAGACTTGAGTGTGAATAACAGAGGTGGAATAAATTATGCTATG
>JASDQU010102812.1:110814-122451 GCA_032191745.1 Picea mariana
ATGTCGCATCCGGCTTAGGGACATCTACGTCAATGTAACCCTTCAAGCCATTGTCTTCGAGTACTGCCTCCATCCTATCCTTCAAAGCAATGTAGTTTGAGCTGTCCTCGAGGGCATACTCCAACCTCAAGCCATTGAAAGACATTTCGATCTTGAATCAGTTGTCGCACCAAGAAAATATTGCAAATTCGAATGTTATCCAACCCAAAATTCAACTCCTGCACTTTCCTCTTGCCCTGGGAGGTTTGCACCCCACCTGAGAGAAACCCGAGGGAAGTTCACACCCTGCCTGTAGCCTGCGAAATTGTGTGGGAAGTTCGCACCTTGCTCCACTGTAGCCTGTGAGAATGCTCAAGAAGTTTGCACCCTGCTCCACTGTTAGGGTGAGGGAAGTTCTCACCCTACTCCATTGTAGCCCGCGAGAATGCTCAATGAAGTTCACACCCTGCCTTTGTCTAGGGTGCGAGAATTACTAGGGTTCGCACCCTACTAGAGACAGGACCTGCGAGAATGCAATTATGTTCGCACCTCACTTCCGTGACTCTGTGGCCTCCGTGGCTCTGATACCATGTATAAATTTTGATACACTTAATGTATTCCTGCGATTCTCTTGATCTAACAATTTTTGCTACTGTTAAATACAGAATCACTTCTACTATTATTCTTGCGGATTAAATTAAACCACGATCACAACCACAATGCACAAAGTGAAATATCAATAACACATAACACAAAAGTTTTACCGGGAAAGCGTAAAGCTAAAAACCCCACTATCATATATTATGTGTATCATGAATCATGAAACAATCTCATACAAAACTCTAATCCAAGAGTTCTCAGTACAATACAATCGTCTCACACTATCATACACAAATTAGCAAATACATGTGCCAATTTCCGTGTTCAGACAACCTGCCTCCTCTGCACAATCTCTGCAATTCGAATTCTCACAATGAATCAAATGAATATAATTGCCTCATTTGCACATGCTCATAAGCATATCCAATGCATGTGTGAACAAATCAAAACTGATAGCCAACTGCCCCTTTCACCCGTTATCTCAATTGGATCTCCAATGGATTTGACATGCATGCAGTTAACCATGGTAAATATTCAGTTGCATGTGAGTTCACTGATTGTGAATTAATGAATAATTAATTCACTGAACTCTCACTAGTACAACTAAACTTAACTCACTTAACTACACTTATAATTCTGTTACAAATCCAAATCACTCAGTTATGAATGAGATAATAGATTAATATTTATTGTCTAATTTAATTAAGGGAAAAGTAAATTAGACACATGTTTCTTGTTGACTTTTCAACAAAAATCACCCCTGCTTAGAATGGATTTAGAATTGAAGCTCAACTCCTCGAAGGGAAAAAACAATAACACTTACAACTGGTGAGAAGAAATAATTTATGAGTGGGAAGTTGTTTAGGATGGATTTAGAATGGAAGATCAACTCTTTAAAGGGACAAACCACTAATGGAGACAATTTATCTTATATTATGGTGGTTTTAAACTAGTCTAGGTCCATTTTAACCCTGGTTCAATCAAGCATTGAGAGGGGTAAAACATTGTGGAAAAAACCAACATCAACAAAAAATCGGCGAGGCTTTGGAATTCAACTTTTTTTCTCCAAAGGTGGTAAAACCTTTCATAACTTAGAAATGCGAACAACCATCACTCATTTCTATATGAAAATTCAAGATAACTCAACATTGTTATTTAAGGAAAACCATGCCCACTGAAATAACCCACTAGTTAAGGGTCCATAATACAACAACTTAGCAACATTGATGAAAAAATGAAAAAAATGACAAAAATTGGAAAACTACATAAGTCATTAAAAAATATAAAATAAATTCATTTTTTTCAACTTTCAAAACATATAAACTAACAACAACATGAAATAAACAAATTGGCACATAAATATGGGAAAATCACCAATATATTTGATGTAGTGGATGCCAAACCAAAAATGATACATCAAAGTCAATATTTAATCTTGAACCCTAGTAGTGGTCCAAATGATGACTCAAAAGTGGGAAACCAATACAATATGATATAAAATTATAAATGTATCTCACCATCATTAGTGATCTATAATGACAAATCTAGCAGTTAGCTATCCCTTTTAGGAAAAAAGGTCATGGCTTATTTTCCACTAGATTGTCCTACATCATCTGTTTAACATCGACTAGTGGGTGTAGTTSTATTAGTTAGTGTAKAAGGTGGTGTTGATRCTWCCGCATCACCATCCATGAGKTCAAAGTCCTCGTCTTMCCCRCACTCTTGTTGTGTCTCCCTTTCCCAGTGTGCATGTTGCCTTTGTTTCTCCTCCTCCTCCTCTAACTACATAGGTGCCTCCTTTGTAATAGGCGCCTCGTACTCCATCGTCTACTTAGACRATATGTAATATTTTTCAAGGAAATGGTGTTCACATCATGTATCTTCACCAATTGKCTCACCCACAGTCAAATATTATAGTGGACATATACCAAATCATTAAGACGTASGAAATCCAACCTATAAGAGGGTCATAATAAATTTAATCAGTTTTGAGGGTCATAAATATGTCATAGGGTCATAAATTATAATAATTGCAATTGGTTAGTTGAAGTTCTAACATATTGTTCTTATTTGAGTTTATTTTTTCAAATACAATCCAATTGTGMTCGCATCCTAAAGCGCTATAGGTTTCATTGATGGCTCAAATGGAAAGTTTTCGTAAATTTTGTGATTTTGCATCGTAATCACCAAACATCTACAACAAATAATTAAAAAGGACTTAAATTACATTTAATTATGATAGAAAATAGGAAATAAATAAAATATATTTCAACTTTCAAATAAAACACATAATCAAAATTTTAAATTCTAGTGGCTTACATGGCATCAAAACATTCCTTTCATTAACAACATTGGAAAATTCAAATGGTCTGCTAGATACCCAATACAACTCCATCTTGTGATTGATTGTTTTGAAAGCATCAGAATCAGGTACCAACCTTAGGAGACATGTCAAGAACCCTTCCATCACCTCACCATCGAAATCAAAGTCGCATGAGTAAGCATATGTGGGGATGAAGAAAAATGCTATTGCATGGATGGGCCAATGGAGCATCTTGGTCCATTGACTATCAATTGAATCCTAGATCATCATGTATACCCTTTCCGACATAATAAGATCGAATAGCGTTTTTGGCCCTATCTATGACCTCATATAAGTAGCCCATTGCGAGCTTATCCCCATCAACCAAGAGAAGGAACTTTACCAAAGGTTTGCTAATCATGCACACTTCTTGCACTTCTTGGAAGTAATTGGTGTACACTAATTTAGTGACAGATCTCCCATATGTCTTGTTCTAAATGCACAATGGTACCATTCGTCACAAGTAAACATTTTCTTCCACTCAAACTGACATTAGAGGATACATTGAAGAAAATGAAGTTGCTAGCAAAACGTGTGATTGTAGGACACAACAACTACATGTTTCTTGGAAATATCATGAGGCTAAAAATAAATGCATGGTCATATATGGAATTTTTGATTCTCCTATCCCGATCAATGACCACCTTGATAAAGGATATTTTCCCCACATATTAAAGCATCAAATTGATGCAATGGACAACACATGGAATCATGGTATTTTTTAGGGGCTAATTTAAAGGTTGGAGAATATTTTATATTATGTAAATATATTATATTTCGCCTTATTTTAAAGCCCTATTACTATTTTTAGATATAAATAGCCAAAGAATATATGGGATGATGAATCACATTAGCCTATTTTCAAGGGAAAAAGAGAAATTTCGAATCATATTCGCCTATTTTCAAGCCAAGTGGACAAATACGAGGGGTTGTATTTTACAAAAAATAATCCATGAGCATCTTTTTAAGGTAAAATATTCTTAAAATGCTAAATTTTAGGAGTTTTTTAGGTTGGACGAATTCTTTATATTAAAATATTTTTTTTAATTTTGACAATGAATATTTTTTCAAGATAAAATAAGTTAAAATGCTAAATTTTAGGATTTTTTTAGGTTGGACAATTTTTTATATTAAAATAATTTCTTTAATTTTTGGCAATGAATATTTTAAAAGTAAAATATAGTTAAAATGCTAAATTTTAGGATTTGTTTTAGGTTGGACTAATTATTTTTATTAAAATAATTTCTTTAATTTTTAACATATTATGGTATGCTCAATAGTGTTTTAAAAGTAATATTTGGTACCAAGATTTCATTTTATCAATTTTAGCAAGTACGATGGAGAGAAACAAAAGTTGGTCATGTATTTTCACTAGTTTTCCTTGTGTAAGTGCTCACAACATATAGAAAATTAGGTTCCATGCTTATCCAAAATTTTTATTGTTTTAATCTAATGTAATGAGTATTGATACTTGATCTCTTTTTCTTAAGATCTTGTTGTTACACTTTGGGGCTAATAATGTTTTGTGGTATATCAAGATATAATACTCAGTTTATCATTTCATATACTATGTAAAACCCTGATTTGATACTAGATCTGTCTTTTTAAGTTCTTGTTATTGCGGTTTGGGGTGGATAAATGTTTAATTGTTGTGAAAAAATAAGATTAGTCAATCCATTAAGTAAATTGGGCAATCACAAATTCATACAATGTATTCACTGCAGATTCATTTTCCACAAGCTTAGTGTATTCACTGCAGATTCATTTTCGACAACCTTAGTTTATTCATTGTAGACAGGTTTAGTGTAATCACTATAAATTTGTTTTCCATGTTTTCGACAAGTTTAGTTTATTCACTGTAGATTTGTTTTCCATGGCTCTTGTGGAGCTTATTGTGTACTATCCGTTTAGGGTTCAAACTTTCTTTAGAGCCTATCTAACCCTTGTTTTTATTCGTTATTTTGATAAGTAACATTTATTGTTATTCTTTCTACTGATAATAAATATTACAAATATGGATTTCCATGGCTCTTGTGGAGCTTATTTTGTACTATCCATTTAGGGTAATAACTTTCTTTAGATCCTATGTAATTGTTGTTGTTATTCATTCTATTGATAAGAAAAACTATAGAGACGAATTTCCATGGCTCTTGTAGAGATTGTTTTGTACCAGCCATTTAGGGTGCTAATTGTTTTTAGAGCCTATGTAATCCTTGTTATTCTTCGTTATGTTCATAAAAAATATTATAAAGATGGAAACTAGTCTTCCAATTATGTCAATAAGTATAGATATTATTTCAATGTTAGAGTATTGGAGTTTTTTTTTATCATGTTAAAGGATTATTAAATGTTAATTTTATTTTCAGTTCTCCTCATAGGGTATTGAGCTATTTATTGCATTTTGTTTTTTAATTTATGAAGGAAACTTGAAAGTGACCATGAAAATTGCACTTGAAATAGATCGTGAAACAATTGTACATGATTTGATATTATGGATATACTTGGCTATTCATATACACTATAACTTATAATATAAATAGAAATTTTAGGTAAGGGAAATATTTATATTTAGGTGCTACACAGTATTCCAATTGTTAGAGTGAGTGTCACAATTTCCCAACTCTAGCAAAGTATTAATTATATATTTTTATGAGATGGTTGAACTGTGCTCATTGGTGAGAATTCAATACACCTAATTTACGTAATTCTGACATTTTCAAGACTATATTGTTGATCTATGGATTAACTAATGTAAATTGGTGAAAAATTATCAACAACTTAGATCCATCTTAGGGTCAAATCCCTCGAAGTGAAAACATTTCCTCAAGTTTAACACTTTAAAATAATTTTGTAGTTGGAGTGATTTGATCCATCTCATCATAAGTTTGGAGCTAAGATATATTTAGACTAATTGTATTGAATTGATTTATTTCTTGTATTCTTTGCTATTATTATACATGTGAAATTTATTTATTTATATTACAACATGTTATATATAATTTTTTTTTTATTGTATTGAATTGATTTATGTCAATATAGTAGTAAGCATGAATGATATACAACATAAACTACTAATATAACAATAAAATATTCTCAAACATTTCGTAAATCTACTAAACAATAAAGTGTAATCATGAACCATACTTCTTCAATTTCTTAACAATTTGTTCAAATTTTACTAATTTTATTTAATATTATTGTGAAGATCCAACTATGAATGTCTCTATATTTCACTTTCTTGACTAGTTTTGAACTTTATTTCACGAGGAAGGAATTTTCCAGTTTAATCATATAAATCTTATTATAAGTGGCAATTGCGAGCATTAATTGGTGGCTCTCATTCATCATTATGTGATTTCTATCAAACTCCAAACAATTTCCAAATATAATAGGAATTAACTTGAAGTATACAAATTGATATACTCAAACATTCCACCCAACTACGTTATATTTATAACCGGATACATACATGTAAAGTGCACTATTTAAGATATGTGTAAATTAGATAATATTAGTGAATATCAACAATCATGAAATTAAAAGAAGGGACTAGTGCTACACAAAGGAACATGCACAATCATGAAATTAAAGCCTAGGTCTACTATCACACATAAGAACACATGCATAGGGGCTTACATGCAAGATAGAAACAACAAAGGGCATGCAAGATAGAAACACATGGGTTCACATACAAGATAGAAACAATAATAACGTTGAATTTGTGGCTAGGTAGTTTTTATAATCTTAATTTTATATTTGTTAATGTTTATAATTGTTTGGACTAATTTACTTCCCATTATTAGAAAGATCCTAACATTCATTTTTTTCTTTGTGGAATCCCTCTAAGGAAACCCTAGATCGTCGTTGTAGCTCTCTCTTTGTTTTCCTCACCATCATGGCGGAAGGGGATATGGACCCTTCATCAACGTTTGAATATGATATTGAGGCCTTAAGGCAATTAGTCATATCCTTGGGAAACCCATCATCTCGGCCCACCCATTGCAAATTCGTGAAAAAAATGGATCAGATTCTAGAGTTCATTATCCCTCGGGTTGCCACCCATAGTGAAGCTTTAGCTTATGCACCAAGGGTCTGGTTGGATAGTTCACTAGAATCTGGTCTTCCCCACATTAAATCGAGCTTTAGATTGTGCAGAATTGGAAACCTCTCATCAGAGGAAGGATGAATCACTTTTTCCATGGTAAGGGTTTCTATATATTCAACTTTGAATTTAAAGAGGATATAGATCTTATTTTCTGTAGCAGAATTTATTTATTTTTATCTCGGGTCTATATCTAAACCGATGGACTCCATATTTGGATCTGGAAAGAAACATTCCAACAACAATTCTTGTCTGGGTGTGATTACCTCATTTTCCCTTGCATTTTTGGGGCGACGATGTTTTGAAGTGTATTGGTGATTCTCTAGGAAAATGCATTGACAAATCAGAACCTAAACCGACAATGTACACTTGTTCCATAGTTTGTGTGGAGGTTGATCTAGAGAAGGGCTTGCCTGAGGCCATCAATATTTCTCTATATGAGTGGTCACATCTCCAAAAATTGGATTATGAACAACTCCCTTTCAAGTGTAAGTCTTGCCATGAATATGATAACTTTTCCTATAATTTTACAAAAAACGAGCAAGATCAGGAGGCCACAAGAGAAGAAACATAAGAGGGATGGAAACATGTTAGGAAAAATTAAAACAACGGAAGTAATAATTGGAGAAATCATGGTTCCTCAAACCCTAATCAAACTCAAAACCCCCCACCAGAGGAAAATAGAGATGCAAATGGAGGAAGGAAAGAAAATAGAAACCCCAAAATCCAAGTAGATATGCAAGTCACAACAATGAATTAGTTTGCAAGCTTGGGTGAATCAACAATGGGAAAGGAAGATGAAGTGGCAGCATATCCTAATCAAAGTTCCTCAAGAACCACCCCTCACACGTGTACTCTTCAAGAATCAGAAGGAAATGAAGTAGATCTCAAATATGATGAAAGAAACAAAATAATTCCCCTGGAAGTAGAGCAACCAGTCATTGTTGAAAGGGTTCCTCCCAAGGATAATTCTTGGAAAGACTTTGAGGAGGGAAAAATAACTTAGGAGATAACTTGAAAATTAGGAAGGAAAACTGACTGAGATTCCAGAGAAGAAATAACAAACAAATATAAGGCCTTAGGAAAGAAACATTTAATTGAAATTTCCCTGAGTAACATGGGAAAAAAAATGAAAGAGTAAGGGTATGGAACCTTCCGCTCCAAGTGGGCGGGCCCCTTAAATAAAAAATCATGAAAATAATATCTTGTAATTGTATAGGCTTCGGCAAAAATATGAAGGTCAAATCCCTCAGAGACCTTATCAAAATAAATAATTCCTTTGTGATTATACTCTAGGGGACTAAAATGGAGGAATCTGAAGCACTTTTAGGGGGGGAAAAATACATTGCGAAATGGAGAAGGAATAGCCAAAAGTTTCGTAGAAGCATCAAGAGGCATAATGGAAATGTAGGATCCACTTCAATGGGAATTATAGGTATTTTTATGTGAAAACCACAGGATTCTTACTATCCTTCACAATAAATATTCAAATCTTAGGTTTTCTATTTTTAATATATACATTCCCAATAGATATATGGAAAAATTAGAATGTTGGAGTTCCTTGTTTTCTATCAAGGACACTTTCGGTATTAATACTGTCATAGTAGTTGGAGACTTGAACATTGTTCTTAAAAACTCATAGAAGAGAGGTGGAAATTGTGTCTGAGACCCCATGTGAGGAAATTTGGAAGATCTAATCTCAAACTGGGATCTCTAGAAAATTAATCCCTCTAGAGGGAAATACACCTGTAGCAATAAGTTATATGGTTTTGGGCATATTGCTGCCCTTTTAGACCTCTTTCTTATCCACTGATATTTTCTTCTTCTTCCCTTTTCCATATCTTCTTGTATTCTCCCCATTTCCCTTTCCGATCATAATCCCATTTCCCTTTCCTTTTCCCTCCCTCAGAACTTCAACACCATCCCCTTTCGCTTCAATCCACTTTGGATGGGACAATAATCCGCCATCTCCCTGGTTAAAAAAGTTTTGTCCTCCCCCATTCAAGGTTCCCCAAATTTTGTCCGGGAATGCCAACTAAGGTCAAAATTTAGCTCTAAAATATTGGGTAAAATCTTCCCATATCTCCCCTTTCTAAGAGAGAAATGCAAGAATCTCAGAGCTAAAAGAAATTCAAATGGAAATGGAAGATAAGGAGGTAACTGAAACCTCTTTGAAACTATAAAGGGAAGCCTATAAAAATTTGAATTCCGCTTGTCAGAAAGAAGAAGAGGAATGAAGGATAAAATATCACAGCCTATGGCTGCAAGCAGAGGATTCAGATACCACATTCTTCCACAAACAAGCACAACAAAGGATGTGAAAAAATACTTTCCAAAAAATAGAGGCGAGGTAGGTTCTAGAATTTTTTTATCAAATCAAAGAAGAATATACACAACATTTTGAAACCCTATTCAACCAAGAAATAATTTAGGGTGAGGAGGCCAGTGAACAATACATGGTGGAGAACATCCCCACATGCATATCAGAAGCAAAAAATGAGTCTCTCATCAGGGGCATTGGTGAGGAGGAAATCTATCAATATATATGGGGATTATATTAGGATAAATATTCGGGGATCAATGGGTTCACCATGCGCTTCTTTAAATTTTTCTAGGATGCAATCAAATTTGATATGAAAAGGATGCTTAACTATACGCTTAGAAAAAAAAAATTAGGAGGAGAAACCAACTCAAAATTATTGGCCCTCATTCCTAAAGAATCCAATCCCTCAAACGTTTCGAGGTTTAGACCAATCTATTTGTGAAATTCAGCCTATAATATTATTATCAAGATCATAGCCAACCATCTTAATCCTCTTCTTCCTAAATTAATTTCAGAAAATTAGGGGGGATTTATGGAGAACAGGAAAGTCATAGATAACAATGTTCTTGTTCAAGAAGCTACTCATACTAGTAGGGATATCAAAGATAAAGGAATTGTAATAAAGTTGGATATGGGTAATGATTTTGATAGAGTTAAGCACTCCTTTCTCTTCTCCGTTCTCCAAAACATTGGCTTCTTAGAAGAAATTATTGACTAGATTCGAGCCTGCATTGGCTCCCCATGGATTTCCTCTATGATCAATGGAAAACCCACTTAGTTCTTTTGATCAAGAAGAGGTTTGTAGGGTTTTCCTCTCTCACCATCCCTATTTATATTAATGGTAATATCCTTCAATACTTCATGGCATCCATTTCGCTTGGGGAATCAAGGAGATCAATCACTCACAATTAACTGACGACACCCTTCTCTTAGGGGCGACATCAATTATTATTTCTAGGAACTTTAAAAAAATTCTTGATGCGATTCTATAGGATTCGATGGGAGAAATAAACAAGAACAAGATTAATATCTATGGATGGAAAATAATAGGGGAACTTTGAAAAATAATCTCAAGAATATTTGGCTTTTCGATGGTTGGAGATTAGTCTTCTTTCAAATATTTGGACATGTCAATTTTTTTAAAATCCCCATCCTCCCAGGCATGGCAAGAGGTTCTTGGTAAAATGGAAGCCCAAATTAAGAGCCAAGGTTCTCGGTGGCTGAATTCTGCAAGTAAAATCATTCTTTTAAAATAAGTCGTCTCTTCACTAATGTTTTTTAAATGTGCGACTCTTATGGTGCCAAAAGGTGTGCTCGATAAGATCTCCAGAAATGTTAGGATCTTTCTTTGGGAAGGAGGCAAATCAAATACAAAGAATTTCCACTTGGTCAATTGGCATGTGGTCTGTCAGCTGGTAGAAAAAGAAGGTCTAGCAGTTAGATATCCACCTCTTATGAATCTATCCTTGGGTGCCAAAGTTGCTTAGAGGTTGGTTTAAAGACCAGAAGATTGTTGGAAGATGGTCCTTATCTCTAAATATTTATAATCTCCCAGATTGTGTTGCCTTGATGCCCCTCTACCAAATTCAAAAGGATCTCCCCTCTAGAAACTTCTTAAATCATCTACACCTCTCATCCAATCCAAGATATGTTGGGATATGGGGAATGGAGCCTCCATCAACATCTGGACTGAGACTATAATGGGAAAGGAGCCACTGGAGAAAAATAATGATATGATCCCTCATAAGAATTGGAACATAAGTGTAGGGATAACAAAATTAGTTGATTTCTCAGTCTAGGATGATAATGGAAAATGGATTAGGTGGAAGTGTCTCTCTCCTCAAGAGAGTCCCTCCCACTTAGTTATGAAGCTACTTTGCCTTCTTTCTAGATGTGCACCTATAGATTATGAATCACCAAATGACCATTGTTGGAGTGATGTCAATTACATAGTAAATTAAGGGTTTCGGTAGCTGATTGCCGAGTCTTCAGACCCCCTTTCTCAAATATTTGGCCTCTTATATGGCAAGGGCCCTCTTTCTCGAAAATAAATTCCTTTTGTTGGATCATGGTGCAAGGTAAGATCCTCACCACTGAAAATTGTAAGTGTGTTGAACTTGCACAAAATAGATCTAGCTGGGAATTGACATACACAGTTGCAAATAAAATATGAGAAAAGAGAGGCAGGAGAGAAGAATGGAATAATTCTCATTAACTAAATGAATAAATGATAATTTACACATGATATACTCTGTATAACTCAACCAAACC
>JASDQU010102812.1:157658-173490 GCA_032191745.1 Picea mariana
GTTAGGTAAGAATTAAGATCCAAATGAAGAACTCCTTCATGATTTGGGAAATCTGGTAAGGACTGGTAGGATCCTTAGAAAGTTATAATTACTGCATTATTAAAAGACTAAACCCTGAGCATATAACTCCTCATGATTGAGAGGACTGATGAAAATATGTAGGGTTAGATTACCTGACCTATAATGGTTAGAATCGACAACAAGGATAATCTGTTTAAGCAAGATTAAGAGGAGTCCTTTGGGGATGTTGCTAATTCCCAAGAGTGGCCCTTGTTGGTTGTTCCCATAAATAAAGGGTAACATTCGTATGAGTTATGACTATGAGATTAGTCTTGTAAGTAACTTAAAAGCTCAGAAGAGATAGTGGGGAAATTTGGTATGCCAAACATGCATATAGACTCAAGCTTGTGTTAAAGTTTGAAAACTCTGGAGGATTGAGTGGGAGAAATCCTTCAGAAAATAATTTTGAAGATTGGATAGGATCGAGAGTCAAGATCCATTCAGAAAGAACCAAAATGTTTCGAGTTGTTCGATCTCAAAGAAGTAATGCACTGGTTAGTTGCGAGGAGATGCAGGAATTTCACAAAACCAAAGGGCTTGGAAGAAGCAATGAGAAATTCGCGAAAAGATCATAGTCATTGATCAAGGAGCGATCTGGACCATTGATCGTCCAGAGAGAATTTTGCAATTTTGGGGATCAGGAGAATGGAGGTGAAAGGTCTGTCGACTTCGTGACACACAAAATCATGAAATCCCAATACGTGAAACCCCGACGAGATCTGAGATGTCATATCRCGGAAGAATCGGGACCGTCAGATTGAGAACCCCAAAATTTCACGATTTTGGGGATCAAAGGATTCGAGGCTCTTCATAACAGAAGTCTCGAAGTCGCGAAACGCAAAATCGTGACATAATCACAACCATTGGTTCGAGAGCCATTGGAGACYGTTGATCTAATCCAAAAATTTCAACATTTCAGGTATCAAGAGTCTGAACGGACGGTGGAATTCTCGAAGGGAGGGATACCAAAATTCTGTGAACCGTTAGATCTAGTTGATCAGTGGAGAAGATAAGGCTAATAACCTCTCATCACTCACAAGCTCAGGAGGAATAATATCCRTTAGATTAGAATCAACGAGAGTTTTTGATCTAGAGCTTMGAGGTTTCATCTATTAGGAAAATAGAAGCGTAGACTTTCCAAAGTCGCGCTAGGTAAATCACCGATTCAATCAAGGCCGTTGGTTAGCAAATGAACTTAACTGTAGATCCAGTATAATCGGATCTTCGGGAGTTGGAGGTTCAGAAGTCAACGGGAAGAGTTTTGAGGACTCACATGTCATGAAATCCCGACATCCAACCTGAGCCGTTGGATTGAGATAGGTGATGGATTGTTGATCTGACGCATACACTTTTCAGGGATTCGAAATCGGGAGTTAAGGGGTAAGGACTCCGCCAGAATCCTGAAAGGTGGAAAGCCAGTATTTGATCAGGACCGTTGATTGCTAGAGAGATCTAGACCGTGGGATCTAGGTTGTCGGACCCTCGTGGATCAGAAGTTTTGGGAAACGGTGGAGCGTTGTCTGTGGATTCGTCAAAACATGGGATCCTGACGTGTGTCTGGGAGTTGACCCCAGGTTTGGAGCGAAGGGTCATGTGAATAAAAGAGCCGAGAAAACCTTAGATTCGATATTTTGGGTTTTCATATTTCGAGGATCGAAGAACCAGAGTTCCTTGCAACATGAATCCCGAAATCGCAAAATGCGAAGTGCCTTTTTGTTCGAATCGTGGTCACCGTCGGTGGTCGCGTGAGGAGAAGGTGTGAGCTAGTATGATGAATACACATGAGTTGAATGCAGTGTGAAGCTTCATAATAGGAAGCCTGATGTTAATACCGGTAAGGTATGAATGATATGAAACGTGCAAGTAATGCACACGTATGATGTAAGAATATAAGTATACTAGAGGCCCAATATGATTGCCCTGATGAGTGAAACGTGAAGCAAGTATTGCTCTTAACCAGATTAAATGAATACTATGGAGGCATCGCTGAATCCATTATGGGGAGTCATGAAATTTCTGTTCCAAATAATAGTGTTGGGGGAATGTATTCCATTTCCTCAGGAAGTACCAATATAATTAGATGAAAGGGTAAGTGAGCAAAGATGCTCTCTTGTCATAACAAGAGAAAAATGATTACACCTTTAAGCATCACATGAGAAGGATTATGAATGAATCTAAATTGATTGATCTTAATAGTAAAGATGCATGCTTATATTCCTTAAGGGGAATATTTAGTAAAAAGCTAAAGCTAACTCAAGGTTGAGGCCATCACAAATAGTGATGGATATGCAACAAGGAAGTTGCATGCCGAAGGAGTTCCCGGTGGACGAGATTTGTAAGGAATTTGTCAGAAGAACAGAGTCACAACCCTAATAATTGTTGAAGGTTGGACAATGGGCTGCAAGGCCTGTCCATATATAAGAATCATGGATTACATTTTGAAAGAATCATGTAATTAATAGAAGACTAACAACTAAATATTGACCATTTTGATAACCGAATGGGAGTGTGTAGAATGCACATGTTCATGATTCATTATGAGAAAAGAGTTTCTATTAAATCATGTTGCAGTATCCCAAAAAGGGTTAGGGTGAGGCCTAACCAAGGCTGCTCAGAAAAAGAGCAGTTGTGGAAACCAGTATAGTTGGTAAGAGGCAAGTAAACCCCCTGAGTATGATTAGAAGAATAAACGAGTATGCTTAACTAATAAGGCTTGGTTGAAGCTGTGATTAAGGAAAGGCAGGGAGACCTTAGAGAGAACTCAACTGGGCTGAAAATCCCCATGCGATGTATAAAGAATTCGAAGAAGGGGAGAGCCCTCAATCCTTTCCTTGATGTACATTATGTTTTCTATGGGATGAGAAAGCTAGTACATTGATGAACAAAAATGTTTTGACACCATAGTAATGATGGTTGTAATGCTGTGAAAACAATTGAGAACTATTGTGTTGCACTCATGAAAACATTAAGGACGGTGTGATGAAGTACATACATATATGCTGAGACATGTCTAAAAATATTTTATTAATTTAATGCTATGGTAATTGCATTTTAATTTACATGACGACTAATGTGCTTATGGTGTATGTCATGTGTAGAAAGAAATAAGATTGGAACTGTCGAGAAAGACAGTTGCCAATAATGAGCAACCTCAATCAAAGGATGACTATGAGAAGGTTTTGGCAGAATGATTATTGAAGGGACTTTAAAAGTCCCCATGGAGCACCACTGATGGGATAATATCAGAGAGAGAGTGCTAGCAGCCAAGAACCGGTATAAAGATATTCGTGCCTATGTGGTACAAGGTATTAAGGGATTTGGTAGGAACCCCTTCTAAAATATTTTATTGTCTTAGTGTTATGCATGAATTTTGAAAGGCAATGGTATGCCTTGGATACCCAAGTAAGGTATGACTCAGGAAGGAGAACCTAAATGATGGAGGTATGAACCTCTGGTAGTAAACATTGTTTGTAACCCTTGGAAGAATTCATGAACTAATATGTCATGAATGCATGGACAATCAAGGAGTGCGTAAAGGCATTCATGAGAAACTTTTGAGTTCATGTGTACTAATTTGGGATCGTGATCGACCTATAGTAGGCAGTATGGTCCTGCTGTAAGAATTAAAGAAAAACGAATAAACCATATGAGGAAAAGGTTGGTTAAATTCCAACACCCCATGGCCAAGAACCGGTCATAAAGTGTGGCAAACTTGAATAACAATGCAAGAGTGCATTGGGTATGAATGTGGCCATGGATAGTGGCACATTTGTTAAAACCCTTTGAAATGTTGAATTACGTTTTGAATATATATATATTTGTACATGGAAAATCTAACAATTTGTTTGGCTAATTGAAGAATGAATTGCAGGAAGCAGAGGGTCATGGATATGGAAGTAAGGTAAGCCCATAGGAAAGACTGATTGTTTGCTAATACAAACTACAAGGAATGGTATTTCCTTTTGAGAAAGTGAATTTGATTGTTAGTATGCACCATTCTAAAATTTTTGTGACGATGTTGTAAAGGTGCAATAAAATGTATGTGCATGAGAACTAACAATTTGATTAGCTGAGGAATGATTGCAAGAAGAAAGAGTATTGGATATGGAAATGCTGTAAGCCCATAAGGAAGACTGATTTCCTACTGAGATAAAATGTTATGGGAAGGAAAGTCCCATAATTATGAATCTAGTTCCTGTGTGGAACAAATATGAAAACAAATTGTGGAATAGGAAATCTGTAGGTGACAGATTTGCAATAGAATTCTGAAAGTTAGAATTTATAATGATGTCTCATGAACCTCGTGTACCTGTGATATAGGTGAGAAGAAAAGATTTGTCCTAAAAGGATAGATGCAGGCTATCACAGCTGAAAACGATGAACATGGCTACTGTTGAGCCATGAGAACCCCGTGATAAGTCATGATCGTTGGACATACATTGTGCTGATGTAACACAAGATGGAGGGATGCCTCGGTAGAGAAATTCTGAGGGACACCTCGACTTTAAGACTCGATAGAGTTTTCAAAATTCCTCCTATGCAAGAAAACCTTGGCAGGGCAAGATGGATCACCCAAAGGATTGTATAGCAGTGAAGGGGATGCCTGAGCGTGGGCCTGGAGGGTGAGTGACCGCAAGGAAGATGAAACCATTATAGCTTTTGTGAGCTATTGAATTGGAATCATGCACACAATGGGTATGTCAAGGAAAGCGATGAGCTTGGATAAAAAAAATACCATGTGGATACAGTTCCACAAACTGCATAGATAAGTATTGTGCTAAGATTATGAAATTTTCATTTTTAATTTTGAACAATAGTAAGATGTCTTCGCACAAAATTGTGGTTAATATGCTTGTGTACAAGAATTATTGAAGGTAGATGATGAAGACTCAGATCCTGAAAAAGGAACTAACCGAGGATGAAGGTCAAGACTTCTGAAGTAGCTGAATGAGGAAGGCATGGCAGGTGTTTTGAGAAAGAACACCGAGGACGGTGTTCCTTTAAGGAGGAGGGAATTGTAACACCCTGTTTCCACCAATTTGTAATTAATCATAAAATAGGAATTACCATGCTAATGCATGAGGACAATATAAATGTATTATTGTTTGAGTTTCCAATAACTGACAGTGGGGGTGAAGCCTTGAAAGTACTGGCCATGGTATCACTAGGGGAGAGAAATCAGTTAATGAGGCAAGGACCGGTGGTTGAAATACCAACCACCCCCATGAATGGGAGCATGGTCTAGCTGCAGGAAGTCATCCTAAAGTACCATAGGGTTTGACAGAACAGGTGGACCTGAGCTTCCTTTTGATAGAAGGAAGGTGACAATTATACACATGGAGGCAGCAAGAGAGACACTAGATGAGAAAGGGAGCTTGCAAGGGAGGGGTGCAAAGCTCTTCAGTGAATCATGAACAAAAGGTCGTGAGCTTGATGCCAAAGGGCATTTGAGAAACCTCACCAAGGCCACGAGTGAGCGAGAAAGCTCCGTGTTGCAGAAAATAGGACTCGAACAGAAATTGAAAACAGAGAGAGAACCCTCGAGAAGAGTGAGAGTTCCCTGGTGATATCATGGTTTGGCATGGGGGTGGCCAGAGTGCCAATATTGAATGCCTTTGAACCTATGGTTGGGTGGAAGGACGAACACCCACAGTTAGTTGGTTGGCGACAACCTGTAATAGATAAGTGAATTCTGACCCTGCATAATTTAGTTGTAACGGTGTATGAATTGGTATGTTGTGCTTGCTTTCAGGAATGTGAATGAATTCTTAATGGATATACTATATCCCTTCTATTTTCTGCTGAGTCATATAATTAGGCAAGAAAGGAATTATAGGGTTCGAACATGACTTGTTCCCATAAATTCTGGAGTTCTGTAGTGTCTTAAGCTAGAGCCACGAACTGTGAGCTCATCGATCTTAGGCGTAGTTGCATGTGCGATGGTTTACTCGCCTGGTCGTCCTAAGTCCCTTGGAAGACGAAGTTCGTTAAGTTCATGAGAGGTAGTGCCGATTATGCACAGGATCTCTACGATCAAATAGAACCCCATAACCCCTTGATGAAGGAGTGCAATAGTTGTGTTGAAGACTCTTCTAAGAGTCAAGTCCAGGAGAAAGAGTGCAATGCTCTCAAGTCCTTCATAGTTGATGAAGTCTAGGAAGGATAGCGAGTTTCAAATATCAAAAGAGAGTACCCTTTCATTTGTTAGATGAATGGAAGAGATCCTTTCGAAGGATCTGAGGTCTGTCACGACTGCTAGATTGGAGGAAGGAACGTAGGCGTTAATGCCTCGACCCCTTTTTGGCCTTCTCAAATAGTGAAGGAATCAGGACCGTAGATCCCAAGATCCAGGGGAGTTACCTGGACCATCCATTTGTAGAGGACACGTGGCTGTCGGTCAACTTTTCGTCACCCAGGAAACCCAAGGGCAAGACCCCTTGTCTTCGCAAGTTGCGAAAGCCCGGTATGAGAAACCTCAAATCAGTATAGAGTGAATAGGTTTTGGCATTTCGGCACCCGAGAAACCCAAGGGAAATATCCCTCGTTTTCACAAGTCATGAAATCCTGGTGCCTGAAACCCCGATGCGCTCTGTGGTAGAAAGGAGGAGTCTCAAAAGGGTCTAGACCATCCATCAGAGGAGACGTGTGGTGAGCGGCCTGAGTTCAGGGAAAACTATAAAAGAATCTAGACCATTGGATCCAAACCACCGGGGATCGTTGGATCTTGTACAAGAACCCCTGTATCAGAATTTGAGGTTTGTAGAGAGAAGGGGATGACAGTTCGTTGTTCTCTTGAGTCGCGAAAGCCGACGGCTCGGGCGGACAACTGGCACATCCCAGATGTAGGAGCCACATGGATGACAAGTGGTACATCCCAGAACAAGGGTCACGTGGAGGTGATAGGTGGCATGTTCTCGTCACAGGGAAGAAGTCAACACCCTGTTGACCTATATCGTGTTTCGGGGTTCAGATTTCCAAAAGGTAAGGAACACTTGCAACAGGAATTGCGAAGTCACAAAACCTGAAAGAAATAGGCGCTAAGACTTGCGTCCTAGCCGGAGGTCACATGACACCGAGACAAGGGTGGAGCCGAGTACCTTAGCCCATTTTGGATTTCGAGGTTTGAAGAGTCGAAAGATTCAACTCTCTTACTTTACAAACTCCTAGTTACCGAAATCCTGATACGGCCAGGACCATCAGAGCAGGGGGAGACTCGCAGCCATCGATCTCCTCGAAGGTGAGATTTCAGGTTTCGGGGTTTGCAGAGTCAAAAGACTTGACGCACCTGTATCGCTGAGTCGTGAAATGAGAAAGGTGCCTCTTGGCTTGGCCCGTGGTCATAACCAACGATTACATGGAGGTGGATAAGAGGAAAGCTAGCCTGCACTAGGCCCCCATAGGAATTCGGGGATTCTGTCCCTCGAAGAAAAGAGACGAAAATTTTAGTTTGTTGTAGTTGGTATGTGACAAAGCCTTTATGGGTATTATCAACTTTGTCCACAAGTTTGTTCCCGATTTTGCTTTATTGGTTAAACCAATTCATAATCTTCTAAAGAAACATCTCTCCTTTTCTTGGACATATGATGTTGAAAGTTATTTTGTAAGGATTACAAAGGCAATCAGTTCTGCACCAGTTCTGGTGAAACCAAACTTTGAGAAAGATTTTATCATATGCACTAATGCCACTGAGGAAGCAATTTCTTCTATCCTCTTACAATGTGATGATCAAAATAATGAGAAACCTGTAGCTTACATGAGCCAAAGTTTATTAGATGATTAATTCAAGTAATCTTATATTGAGAAACATGCCTTTGATCTTGTTAAAGCTGCAGAGAAATTTCACCCCCCTCATCCTAGGAAAACAAATGCGGGTAAAAGTCCCTTTGATTGTTGTCAAGATTATGCTTTCACAAACTTATATTTCAGGGAAGCTTGCACATTGGCTTGCCAAAATCCAGAAGCATGATTTAACCATAAAGAATTCAAAAACAATTAAGGGATGAGACTTAGTCCTTCACTTATCTGAACATGCTGAAGAAAGTGAAGAAATTGACAATCAAGATAATCCTCTTTCAACATTATTTTTTATTGAGATCCAAACCCTTTCTATTGCTAAACACCCATGGTATAAAAATCTGGTGTATTACTTGCAATATCAAAAATTCCTAGATGACTTAGATCTGCATCAGAGGAGAAGAATCAGTCTTGAATCTTCCAGGTATATTATTTTAGGAGACTTTTTTTTTTTCAGGAGGTCTGCTGATGTTCCAATGTGTGAATAATGAGGAAGCACATAAATTGTTACATGAAACTCATGGATCTTCAGATTCTTTTATGCACTTTGGTTGCCACTTTTCTACTAAATCTACTGCCTTTAAAATCACCAGGAATGGTTATTATTGGCCTTCAAATTTTTGAGATTCTTACAAGTTTGCAATATCTTGTGACAAGTGCCAAAAATTCGTTGGGGAAGAGCTTCTTTCTGCTATGCCTTTGCAATCTGTTCTCCCAGATTTTCCATTTTCTAAATGGGGCCTAGACTTTATTGGTCCTATTAATCCTTCGTCTTCCACAGGTAAGATTTTCATTTTGACGGCCACTGATTATTTCACTAAGTGGACTGAAGTTGTCCCTCTTAGACACTCACAGGACGAACATGTAATTTCTTTCCTGGAAAATAATATCTTCTCCAGATTTGGCATTCCTGTAGAGATTATTAGGGACAATGGTCTTGCTTTCATTTCCACTAAATTGACTCAATTTTTAGCTAAATTAGGGGTTAAACATTTCACCTCATCAACTTATTACCCTCAAAGAAATGGGAAAGTTGAGTCTATTAACAAAAATCTGGTTAGGATCATAAAAAGGATCATTGAAGATAAGCCTCGTCAATGCCACACCCTCCTCACTTACACACTTTGGGAAGATCACACTACCACCAAGGTAAGCACATGTTGCACCCTTTCCATCTTGTTTATGGTCAAGAAGCCATTCTGCCTACTGATATGGAACTCTCATCCCTACGACTAATGCTACAGATCAAAGAATTAAATTCTTCCAATGTCCTTCAAAGGATAAATGCACTATTAGCCTTAGAAGAACAAAGAATGTTTTCCTTGGAAAACATTAAGAGAAGACAACAAAACGTGAAGAAATATTATAAAAACACGCCAAAGCTGTCAAATTTAAAGTAAATGAGAAAATATTGCTTTGGGAATCAACCCATGCTGACAGAGGAAGACATTATGATGTAGGAGCATCACCAACAACAAGCAAGCGTGGAGGCGGAAGACAGCTGGGACAAGCGCCAATTCATTTCAGCACGTTGCAAAAGTGTTTTGAGATGTTTTGAAATAAATGTGTGGATGTTAATGTAATATTTAAGAGGAAGCACACTTAGATATTGTAAACAGATCTTGAGCGATCCACTCTCATCTGTAGTAGGTGAAGGCATTAATACATAATTAATGTGAGTAGGTAGATTTAAATGCATATTTGACAGCTTAGAGTGTAGGAGGGAAAATCGACTATAGACACCCTCATCTTGTATCATTGTAACATTATCATAATCAATCAAGCATAGAGCACAAAGAAGAGAAGAAGCAGAGAGCTGTGTTTGAAAAACACCCATGTACAGAAGTCCTGAATTAATAGATGAAGCTTTGATTCAGACTTATGGTGTTGTGATGTTCTCTGTGTATGCATGTTGAATGTTATGCTTAATGTTGTTTTACTCTTTCTGTCATGCATCACTGTTTATGCTATGTATGTATGATTTTGTGTTGAATGTCTAAAATCTGAAGAGAGGGAGAGTAAGGAATGAGTTTCAATTGTTTCTCTGTCTGAGCAAGAGTTTTCCTGCATGGAGTGCAGTGAAATTGTCCGCAAGGTGTGCGTTGACAAAAGTCAGAGTTCGTCCCTGAAGGATCACGAAGGATAACATTGTTCTCATTCTCGCAGGATTGCAAGTTAAGCACATGAGCCGTGCAAAGTGTGTGCAGGCTGAGTAGAGTCTCAGAGTTTGCAACCTGAGAGAATTGTTGAAGGACTGCTGTCACAGGGAGTGCACAGAGTCGAAGAGGTTCAAATACTAGAACGTATTTGAAGAATTTTCTGCAAGGAATGCGCATAGGAGTTATCCCCAGAGTACTTGAGGATTTCAAGTAAGCTCAAGAGGGATCGACTCTTCGAAGTTGTCGAAGAAAAGCTCAAGAGGGCTAGTGCCTTGAAGTGTTGGAAGGAGGCGTAGCAAAGTTGTTTTGCAGGTGGACAAGTTCTGCGAAGGAATAGCTTGTTCAATTCGTAGGAGTTGTCAAGGAGGAATTGGACGGTCGAAATTCTCCGTGGAGAATTTGCGAAGTCCCGAGAGACGTCAGATCTTGCAGAGGGGTAGGGAAGTTATGGTAAGTATTCTTCAAGTGCAAGCTCATGAGAAATTAGACCATAGGATCCAAGTCGACAAGGGCCATTAGATCACTTGTGAATTCTCACTTCGGGGATTCGCGAGTTGAAGGACCGAAAACCTTGCACCAAGATTCGTGAAATCTCGAAGTGCAAAGTCTCGATAGAGAAAGAAGCTCCATTGTGGGGCCAACATTAATAACAAGTCAGAATTTTCCATTTTGACATTTCGAAGGATAGGAGCTCGAGATATCTGTTCTGGGATTCTCGAAAACACGAGACATGATATAAGTATGGGCAAAGGACATCATCATCTGTTTCGGTGAATCGACATTTCAGGTTTCAGTAGTTGGAGAGTCGAGACTTTTGTCCCAAAAGTCCCGAAGTTGCGAGTTGCGATAGGGAGTAATGAGGATTTTGAGATTTCGGCACTTCGGGTGTCGGGGTACAAAGGAGGCAACACTTGGGAAGCGAAGTCATGAAGTGCCGAAGCTAGGCATGAGAGACACATGGTAGAACCACAAGGCAGGCCCGGGTGATAGATAGGCGGACACGTGTCGCCAGGAGGAAAGGGGTCAACACTCTGTTGACTTCTTGTGTCTCGGGGATTCGCTGGATAAGAGCACGGGAGCTCGATGCTACAACTTGCGAAGTGGCGAGTTGCGAGAAGTGCAAATGGAAGGTCAACCCTCGCTGACTTTCAAGTCTCAGAGGTTCGTACAGGAAGAGCACAGAGGCTCAACCCTTCGACTTGCAAAGTCACGAAGTCACGACGGGAGCTAGCGTTTAGCCTAGCCGGTGGTCACATGCAAGGAGGGCGCTGACAGAAGGGAGCTATACCCATTTTGTGATCTCAGGTATTGCGAGATTAGGAAGGAAGAGTCAGGGGTTTCAACTCGCGAACTCACGAGATTGCGAGTGTGACAAGAACCTTTGAAAATAGGCCTTGGTCATAGTGGTGTGGTTGCTCGGAGAAGGTGGAGCTCATGCCTAGTGCTGTTCGCACAGGGGAGTTGCCGAAAGGACCCATGGATCGATAAACGAAGATTCCAGCAGGGAATCGAAAGAGCCATTTCAGCTCAAAGGGAAATTGAATGATCCTGTAGTGGACCTTGACCCGAGGGCCGATAGAGGATTGGGGGTCTGCATCACATTAGAAGTTTCAGAAATTATGGCTAGGTCCTTTCAAGATCGCTTCCATCCTAGGCGCAAAATCTTATCTTCTAAAATATTTTGAAGAGCGATTGTTTTCCTTAGTACAGATAGTTCTCACTTGAAATTTTATGTGGAACCAATTTGTTTGATAAATGCCATGTGGAAATCACTGTTGTATATAGATTTATGTTTCATTGTTTAATTCTTCTTTGTTTAATTGATTGTTCGATTTCTTCTGTTTTATGTATTTATCAGAAATAAGTTTTGGATCCGTTTCACCACAACAATTCCATTCTGTAAGTATTGTTGATCAATAAAAATAAAATTTTACACAGCTCTCACAATGTCCTCCTTTTAGGCATCGTTGAAATTTCTTTTTGCTTCCAATACTGCTCTTAGATAGATGGTTTGATTTTCTTCCCTATTTTCTGCTATCCATTTCTTCCCTCCATCCTGAGATTCAAATAGCTTATCAGAAAATTTATCCTTAAAACAAAGAAACACTTTTACTATGAATGATCAAATGTTATGCATACGGGACCAAACCCCCTCATACATACCACTTTTCATGAGTTATTCCCAAAGTATCAGATCATTTTCCCCTTAAGCCATCTTTTTCCCTCTGTTGCATAATCATTTTGGTTAATAATTCTTTGATCTATGTTCACCGATATGCGAAACTGAACATTCTGAGTTATTAATTTGTTGGAAACAAATTTCCCTATGGAGTTGCCAGTTTGTTGACGCTCAAAAGAGCAACATAGGGTACCTTCTTGCAAATGATTGCAAACGCCTTATTATTTAATTATATTTAATAATATACTAATAGGTGGGACCCCTTGTGTGACTTATGTGATTATGACGGAGAAACGACAATTACATTTCATGTGTTTATGCCTTGGTTACAAAACAAACTCTACAGTTTATTTGCTTTGAATCGCTATCAAAATAATTATTGCAGGATGAAATGGGCAAGGTGACTAAACAAGAAACAATGTTATCTAAATTATCTCTCACAAAATGTGACTGTGCTTCCTTTGAATGGATGAGGAATTTACACCCAAGTTTAATTTTTATATGTTATGTGGTGTATGTTTTAGTGGTTGATCCCCTTGGCCCTTGCTACAAGTGTTGAATTGTAAGTTGGGTTGTGATTTAATTAACACTAGAAAAGTTTTATTATATGTGAAATGGGAATAATGGAAAGGGTTGACACAATTGTAAAATAGGAACATTGGAAAACTATGGTATAATCGGCTTGTATTAAGTTGATTTGGATGTTAAGTTGTATAGTGGGCTTGCTCGTACTGGCCTTTAATGAGAACGTGAATTTAGAAGCGATGTGTAGTAAATGCACATCACTCTAACTCACCTCGAGCCTGCCACCCTAGTCATTTTTTCAATTGCTCTTGTTGGTTGTTGCTGCTCCGCTTTGCTCAGTCATGGAGGAAGTATACTGGCTTGTTGTTTCTCCTTAGAAATTTTACACAAGTGTGGGGTTTTCTTGCTTTTCCATCCATGAACATTATCTCTACTCTTTAAGTCAACATTTGGCTCTTGTTTTCTCACGGTCTGTGCATTTCCAAAGCTGTTATATGAATGAATTCAGATTGTGTATTAGTTATTTTCAAGGTTTTGGTTTCTTTTGGTGGTTGTATTTGAACCATGGTTTTGAAAAGAGGTGTGGTGTCTTTTGTTGTGCATAGTTGTTCACATTTTTTTTGTGGAAAATAATAACGTTGGGAATCCCGAGCCTGTATCGCCTCTAGTTTCTTGTTTTGGTTTCTTCCCTATTTAACAAGAGCATATCACTGCTCCTTAACTATGGGCACTCTGCCTGTCATTTTATTGGTTGGTTTTCATGGCTATTGTGCTCATGCCTTGGTCACTTCTCTGTGAGTATTAATGTGTATTTTTGTGAAGGATTAAACCTTCCATTCTCCTTCTGACCAAACCCTCAGTTTGTTGGCCACTTGATTCTACCACCTTACTGTCCACTATTGTGTACTGGACCCTGTGCTTTGGAAATTAGCGTAAAAATGGCCAACCCAGAATTAAGGAAAGGCATTGTTTTTGCTCCTTTTGATCACGGGTTTGATTGATTATTTGTTGTGCAAAACAAGAAGAATGTTAAACCTACTCATTTGTCTAATAATAAAGTCTATCCTATGGAGATATTGGGGTGATGACATCATTGAAAAACATTGTTTAAGGGATACGACATACTGTGTGTTCGATTTTGTGTGAAAGGAATACCTCTGTGGGTAAATTATATATGCATTGAATAAGTTTTTTGATCCAGAATGAAAAGGATTTTAGGAGTGTTGTTAATTGAAGTTTCAATTTTGAATTATGTTAGATGAAGAGATCCTTTTGTGGCCACTTCATGGAACCCTGTGAAAATTTTAATTTACTGGTGTTGATATCGTGGAATCAGAGTCTGTCCATTCCTCGACTCTTGTTTGTGTTTATTTTGATGTTTGTTATGATGTTGCTCACTCCTCGACCCTGTTGTGTGCAAGCTATGTTACTGTTGTTGAATGTTTATTGAGAAAAGGGGTATGAAATGATTCCTATGCAATGCAAAGTCTAGAGGCAAATGAATATACTGGAAGTGAAAATATTAGTTCTAGAATTTTGGAAACAGAGTGTTGAAATTAAATTTTGAAACAGTGGAAAAGTTTAAATTTTGATGCTGGAAATGACATTGATTGATATTAATAGAAAAATATCCATGGGAGTCCTTTCCATTATACCATTTTCATGCAAAATACACTCCCCTCATTATCCCAATGCATTTTTTCACTCCCTATTTTATTTTTACTCATTTTTAAGGAAAATCCTATGTGGAAAAAAAAAGATGATGTGTAAATTAAGTGATGATTGGTATTTTGGGAGTTGGTTGTATACACAATTTGATTGTTTTATTGATTTCCTGAACAATATTCGTGAATTCCCCCCTCCATGATACCATTTTATGCAAAATACACTTCCTCCATACTCCCATTGGACCTATCAATTCCTTGTTCATGTGGCAATTAATAAATGTTTTATTTTTATTTTTTATGGATGGATTGCATGCATCATGTAGTAAATAATAGAGCCAACTCTTGATTTATTTAAGGTAGTTTTTCATGTATGGGTTGTTAAGAAATTTTCATAATTGGTTAAATATTGCTACATTATGATTTTTTTCAGTAGGGGCAGTAATGGCCGAAAAAACAAAGACAGAGGTAACTGGAAGCGAGGCCATAGACGACCTCAATTTTTTATTCATTTCGATGTTGATTCATAAGAGTTGAACCAAGTATTTCAAGATGGGTTTTTTAATTTGGTTGGCCATGGCATATTTCATCCTCAACTTGACAGATCCCCGTTTCAGCCTCCTCATAATTTTCCTGGAAATGTTGCTCCTTCACATGTGTCATTGAGCCCTAAGTCCCCGCTAATGATGGTTGGAAAGAAATTGTTAAGGTCCTAACCCGCACATAGGTAGATCAATGTATTCGGATGTAATAAAGGTCAATATTAATAAGGCCTTTCAATAAAATAGAATAAGGCGGATGTAAGAAGACCTAATAGAAGCTTCCGTTTCTAGAAGGATCTTCCTCTAGATGCTTCTCTTAATAAACATATTTAGTATAAATAAGAGGCGAGGGTATGAGAACCCTAGCTTGGAGATTATTGTAACAGAGCATTGCTAGACTGGAGGTTACCCCCTCGAAGAGGCCTGTGAACATTGCTTTCTGAATCAAAGTGCTTTTTTATATTGCTATCTCATATATCATTTCTATGTATTGTGAATATTATGCTGGATATTTTACTTCTATTCTGTCATTTCTAGCATTTTATTTATGTTCTGCATATTTTATATATCTGGTATCTTGCAAGTGGTATCAGAGCACTTTCCTTGGCATAAATTGTGGGTATTTTTTTTCCAGGGTAGAGATGTATTCCGGCATCTTTAAGCCACAGAGATCTGTCATTACGCGCAAAAACCCACAGTTGAGGGATTCATACACGCAGGAAATACAAGTGGTTCTTAAGCGCACATCTGTTGGCCACCCTTGTAACCCCTGTTGGTACCCCTTTGAGTGGTAGCGCATTAGATAGCACCTGTGTATGGATCGACCTAGATTTCCTGAAGCCCTCTTTAGATAAACCTATCGGCCACCGGACTGCTATAGTGTCACCGAGAACAGCACTCGGGAAGATA
>JASDQU010102812.1:175393-197201 GCA_032191745.1 Picea mariana
CTGGGCGTAAGGGTATCTGTATGGCCTGATGTTAGGAGGAACACTCCCAGGAATTAGGTGAATTTCATGATCATGATTTCGAGTGGGTGGAAGACCTTTGGGAATATCTTCAAATACTTTGGAATGCTTATCAATGATCCCTTGGAGATCTTGAGGAATAGATGGCTTAAGTGTTTGAACGTCTAGTGAGCATAGTTGTGCAATAACGCCTTGATGCCCCTTTTTCAATAATTTTGTCATGCCATTAGAGCTTATCACCTTACTGGGTTTACCTGTGATACCTCTTAACTCAATTTCTTTTCCTTCCAATGAAAATTTCATGAAAAGTTCTTGAAAATTAAAAGCCACTATTCCTAATGATTGTAACCATTGGATTTCTAGTACAACATCCACACCACCCATGGGTATATAAATCATTGGACTATTCATTACATATTCCCCCATAGTAAGATTGATTTTATTGCATTTTACTAAGCAATTGATAGTTCCTCCATATGCAATCATTACTTGAAACTCTGGCATTGGATATATAAAGCAATTGAGAGCTTTGGCTAATTTATAGTGAATGAAATTATGAGTATTGCCATAATTAATTAGGACTATTACCTTTTTCTTTTTTATGTATCCTTCGATCTTGAGGGTTTGAGGAGTGCTAATTCCAACCAATGCATTACATGATATCGTGGGAGTCAACTCTTCAAACAAAATTGCTTCTACCTTTTCATCTTGAGATGGTTCTTGTTCTTGTTCTTCTTCCTCTTCACAATCTATGTAGAATAATTTCTTCTCACCACACTTATGTCCCTTACTGTACTTGCTGTCACAATTAAAGCATAAACCTTTTTCTTTTCTTTCCTCCAATTGTTGAGGTGTCAACCTTGTAGGTTGAGGTGTTTTAGAAGAAGGAGCATTGTTCTCTCTATAGATGTTAGGATTGGTCCTTCTAGTATCTATAACCATTTTTTTACTTTCAACATTTCTTGCCACCTTAAATGCATTCTCCAATGATTTGGGTTCCCAAAGGCGAACCTCATGTTGAATGTTATCCTTTAAAGTTCCTATGAATACATCAATCAAGTGCTCATATAGAATATTTGTTACCTGTATATTCAATCTTTGGAAGTTCTCAATGTGCTCGGTAACCGAACCCTTTTGCTTGAGATTTATCAATTGGCTAAAGAAGGTATTTCTCCTTGCATCCTCATAGTGTGTTATCATTTCTTCCGTGAAAATTGTCCAAGTGACGAGTGATTTGTGAGAACAAATCCATCGATACCATACAAATTGATTGGGTTCTAAATATAAAGAAGCAATTTGTACCTTTTGTGTATGTGGCACATTATGTAGATCAAAAAAATGCTCCATCTAAAGTATCCATGTGATTGGGTCCTTGCCATCAAACTTCATCATATCGATCTTAGGAACGTGGTTGGTCTTCAACCCAAAGTTGGAGTTTTTCTATTCTTGATTCACCTTCCTTGTGTCCTCATCATGAATTTCATGGGATACATTTTCACTTTCGTGTGTCTTCTTTTCTACAAAATTTTTCAATACTTCCATGATCTCCTCTTTTAAACCATCCATCTTTGCCTCCAACTTAGCTTCCATCTCTTGTAGTTCATCTTTTGTTACTATCTTCTTTTGTAAATCATTTATGTCCCTATGCATTTCTTCACCTTCATAAAGAGTCCAAGTAGGATTGTCTGGAGGCTTATTTGGTGTAGAAGTTCCCTTTTTGGGTGGCATGTTGGCCAAGTATCACCTTTGAACCTTGATTTTGAGGTGGTTCTTCTAGACAATCTTTCTTCTATTGTATCTCCCAAGTTTCGACCCTTCTGGGCATGAAACTTTATTTTATTTAGTTCTATGATATTTCTTCTCTGCAATGCCATAGGTCTGATCAAAATTGGATGTGCCAAGTGGAATTTATGGTAACTTCCCCACAACTTGCTGATTTTTGTCCTTTCCAGGAGATCTCACTTGTATAGCGTGCCCCACAGAAAATAATTCATATAAAATTTTGAAACTTGTACCCAAAATGCTATAGACTGTCCACTATCCAATGAAACTAGTCCCCCTTAATTTGGATACTCTAGGAAGAAGTTATGATTGTTTTACCTGGAACACCTTTTTGAGGCTAGTCAATAGGACTAGTCAGATACCCTATCTTCCACAGGGTGTATCTACAAATGTAAGATGACCCATAAGTTGAACATTTTACCACAGATACCTTACTAATTTCTGTGAATAGGCTCTATATTTTAGGGTCTGAAACATTACAGAAAACATTTTATAGCAAAAATTCCGCAATGACTCAGTTCAGGATGATTCCAGAACCCTATCTTTCATAGGATGTATCTCTGAAAGTATAAGGTATTAGGAGCTGAAATTTTAACCCAACGTACCTTGATCTGTCTACTAAATATAATCCAATCCATTCCTTTTGAAACATTGTAGAAAAAACATTATATTGAAAATTCCAAGGTGTCTCAGATGTAGCAGTGAAACCCCAAGACCTTGAGCTCTAATACCATATGTTAAGAACCAAATATCAATAAAGCATAGAAAAACCTCAGAATAAGTACTCAACGCCTTGAACAAGAGAGAAATTTAGATAATAAGCCTCTTTGAGGGGGAAACCTCCTTATGCCCACATAAATGTACAATTCCAAGATGATTCCAAATGAAAATGTCTCCTTGGTATATATAGGAGACTAGGAGGTATAATTACAACTAATGGAATAAAGCCGACATAAATAAAATAACATTACTAATGTAATATGCCCCAATTAAGGGGTAATGAGCCAATATTAGGGCTTAACAACGTCTCCCTGTGAGGCGTGGAAGAACAGTAGACCAAGTTCCTTTATTGGGTAAATGGAGTCATCATTGTATTTCTGGGAAACACCTTTAGGGAAAACATCATAGAGAGAAAGATTGGACTTCAGCCGAAACTCGAAAAACCTTCAAACACAGTCATTTATTGATCTCAAAGTTAGGCTATTAATAATTTCCTTTTCCTTAAACTGAGTTTAGATTTGTTTAAGATAATCAAAACAAATTTAACTAAAGTAACAAACTTTGGTTGATTTCGTTCGCATCAGGGCACAATAATTTTAACAATTTATTTAGGGAATCCCTTGTAGGTTTAGAATGTAAATATTATCGGAAATAAAACTGGATACCAGAGTCTATTTATACACACATGATATCCTTATAGATATCATAGATATTGCTTCACTTCCAACGATCTTGTTCAGTACCCCGGTGAAGTTATCTACATCTCCCATTGAATTTCCTTTCATCACTTCAAATAACATTTTTGCATTTTATTTGAGATGAGAGCAATCATTGCATGAATTTCCTTTCATCGTCTCTTTTGGAAAAAATGGGGGCAATCAATTTTATGAATTTCCTTTCACCATTTTCCTTAGACTAGATGGGGGCAATCGATTTGTGAATTTCCTTTCACCATTTGCCTTATATTTTTTTATAACTTTGAAGTGGGGGAAATCAACTTGTATGTACCATACAGGGATGATATCTACTTAAGATTTGACAAATGAAGGCATGTCAACCATTTTTTATTGTACTATGAGCTACATCTCTCTGGATCTTCAATACATCTTTTCCTATAGGGAAGATCTTATGGGGATTTTTTATTTTCAAGGGATTTTCCTCGAGCGAATTAATCAGTTAAAATATGTTAGAAGAGCTAAAGTTACCAGGATTACCCTAGACATATTTTATTTCAGTTAAAATTAGAGGAATATAAAAATTTTCGCCTAATCTCGTTTTGAAGATATGTTTTTAAGTTTTCAGAGGTAAGGCAAAATTCTTTCTTTCTGTGAAGATTTAAGGCTAGGTAGTAAAAAAAATCAGGATAGGGTGAAAAATCGAAGATATGCAACATGAAAAAAGAACGAGGAGTCAGAGGGTTTGAAAAAGAATCTTATTTCCACATAAGTTTACTTCTTGATTATCAAGCTTCTCTTTTATTCTTATTCTCTTTTCTTTTTATTTCATTTGATTCAGAACTCTAGAGATTTATATCTTTCTGATCTTTGATCATGTGATTATATTTACATGATTAGAACCTTGTTTTTATCGGATAAGATTTCTTTTAGTATTTTGGTTTAAACAATAAATATAGAAATTCATACCTCGGATTTTATTTACATTTTCAATCAAACCAACTGTTAATTCATCACCTGTTTTGAGAGAAATAGTTGTTTTGAAAACTAAGCGTTAGATTCCGATACCTCCTTATTTCTCATCTGAAAATAAGTATTATGCAAGAGCATAAAAATACATAATCAGAAAATTTTGTAGGACGAAAATGATATGAAGTACATATATTTTATTTTTTCTTTTCAAAATATCAAATAAAACCAGGTTTATTTGAAATGAAAAAGTAAAATTTAGACAACCTACGAAGGAAAATAAAATTGCGAAATTAAACAAGAAACCAAACCGGTAGATAAAATGTTAATGTGAAACATGTTTATTGCATAAAATGTTTTAGATAGCACCCATTGATAGGGGCATACAAAGTTTTCCATCAAGATTTTTCAGTAGGAATGAATTCTTTCCCTCTATAGCTGCAATCCTGAAAGGTCCAAACCAAAGATGATCAAACTTGCAGTGTTTTCCTACATCTTCTTTTCTAACATCCCATTTTAAAACTAGATCTCTAGGAAGAAGCTCCTTGTCTTTCACTTTTTTGTCGAAAAGGGATTTCATATTATCTTGGTATTTTTGAAGTCTATCATCAACTTCGACCCTGTTTTGCTGGACTTCGATTATTTGGTTTATCCTCCTCGTTACGTCATTCGACTCTTTGTTTGCATCTTGCCGCATCTTCTTTACTGGAAGAGCTAGATTGATAGGGAGCACAATGTCGGTACCATAAACCATTTGGAAAGGAGACCTACCTATTGATTTCTTAGTGCCAATTCGGTTCACCCATAAGGCGTACTTTAGGTGAATGTGCCAAGCCTTATTATTCTTGATTAATACTTTCTTGATTATATTCATCAAACTTTTGTTGGACGATTCGGCCAACCGATTTCCCTGAGGATAATAGGCTATAGAATGTCCTAGAAAGATGTTATATTTTTGAAAAAAGCTTATCATTGCCATAGATTTGAAATCTTGGGCATTGTCTGTAACAATTTTTCGGGGGCAGCCAAATATGGATAGGATATTTTCTTCTAAAATTTCTATTACTACCAAATATGTGGCATTTCAAGTTGGAATGGACTCAACCCATTTTGTGAAATAATTGGTATCAATTAAAATCCATTTATGTTGGGCACTTGACTGTGGGTGGATTTACCCGATGAAGTCCAAGCCCCATTGTTGAAAAGGAGCCTCTGTTTTGACTGGGACTAGAGGTAGTGTAGGAAGATTTTTCTTACCAGAGAACAGTTGACAAGGGTTGCAGGCTCTAACCTTGGCATTCACATCAGTAAATAACTTTGGCCAATAATATCTAGCTCTTAGAATTTCGCATGCCATGCCCCTCTAGGCATGATGTCCTCCACACACTCCTTCATGAAATTCATTCATGACATTCTCTGTTTCAGGTTCTATTAAACACCGTAGCAAGAAACCTAGAGGGTATTTTCAGTACAATTAACCTTCAATAATACAGTACTTGACTACGTGTAGCTTCAACGTTCTCGCTTTGGATGGAGTCATGTTGCTCAGGAAATGAAGGGTGAGGAGGTACGAAATATGGATACCAATCTGAGGAAGAAAATTTATCCTCGATCTGGATTGTAGGGGTTTGATCATCAAGTTCCTCTATGTCCGGGATATATCCATGTGATTCCAGGTGGTTTATCTTGAGTGCCCTGAAATTTGATTCTGCTAATAATTTTGCTAGACCCTGAACTTTGACCAGCATGGTCAGTTTTAATTCTAAATCGAACTCTTGAATTTTGGCTAACCACCGACCTCTCCTACCATCACTGTCCGGTTGTACTAATATATCTTTGATAGAGCTTGTTGGAAGATAGGCGATTATTCTGGAATGCAGTACATATGTTCTAAAATATTTGAGAGCTTTCACCATCGCATAAGCTTGTTTTTCCAGTATATCATATCTTAATTCGGTGTCTCTAAGAATTTTACTGAAAATAACTGTCGGTTGCTCGAAACCTTCTTCATTCTTTTGCAAGAGTATCGCTGCAATAGTATGTTCCGATGTGAAAGAAAAGATCAAGAATTCCTTAGTATAGTCTGGACTGGCTAACACTGGCGCTTCACTTATATATTTATTAACTCACTCAAATGATTATTTAGCTTCGGTAGTCCATTTCATCTCACTGTCTTTCTTCAACATATCTATGATTAATTTGACAATTTCAACAAAGTTAGGGATAAACCTTCTCAAAAAATTTATCTTTCCTAAAAAAGACTGGATTTCTTTCTTATTTCTAGGAATGTTTATCATGTCAATAGCCTCGACTCACTTGGGGTCAACCTTGATTCCATATTTCAAAAATGTATGACCCAAAATATTTCCTTCTTGCATAGTAAAATGAGACTTCTTAGGGTTTAGAGACAAACCAAATTTTCTGCATTTTTCAAAGGTTTGCTTGAGATGAACCAGATGTTCTACATCATAATTCGAGAAGACTGTTAGATCATATAAATAAATAACAACAAATTTATCTCTCTCACCAATGAAATCTATATCGATATCTCTTTGGAAAGTGGCCCCTGCGTTCATCACACCAAATGGAATTTTATCATACATGAAAGTTCCCCACAGAGTGGTAAATGCAGTTTTTTCTTTATCATCTTCATGGACAACAATTTGGTTGTACCCGGAAAAATGATCAATCATAGACATTCAGTTAGCTCCAACTAAATTTTCTAGGACATGATCCATTTTTGGAAATGGGTAGTTGTCTTTTAGGGATGATCGGTTTAGATTCCTCAAATCTACACATAGCCTTATTTCTCCACTTTTCTTTCTGACAGGTACCAAATTTTCTACCCATTTAGAATACCTGAGTGGGATGATAATTTTTGCGTCAAGAAGTTTCTTGACCTCTCTTTCTATTATTGGCAAGAGGATAGGATTTATCTGTCTCAGCTTTTGTCTAAAAGGTTTGATACCATGATTCAAAGGAATTTTATGTTCAATTACAAAGGTATCGTAAGTTTTTAAATCATCATAGGACCAAGTAAAGACATATTTATACTGTTTAAGAAATTCGACATATTTATGCTTCACCTGGGTTGGAAGGTATTTAGATAACTTGACTATAGGATCTTATTTAGTTCCTATATCGCAGTCTTCAACCTCCTCGGGCTGAGGTTGTAGGGTATATTTTAAGGGTATATCATCTTGGTCAAACAATCTCTCTAAGGGTATCGGACCTCTGGGGATTTGATTGTTCTTAAGTACAAGCATTTAGTGATTTGCGATCTTATCTTGGAGCTTTTCAGGATCTTCACCTTCCTGCATGATCCAGATAGGATCGTTTTGGTTTTCTTGATCTATATGAGTCTCAGAGAATTCACCAACCATTTCTAGAAACTGTTTAATCTTCTTGTCATCTTCAAAGACTTGCCAATGTTGCACATTATTTGGGATTTCACATCTGTGTCTCATTTATATATGATGCTTCATCTTTAGGACTGTAGGCGGCATAAATGTCACAACCGCTTTGGCCAATGAATCTTCCTGTTGATTTTCCACTCTGGGAATGTGATGAATGTTAAATGACGAGAAGAAATTTTCAATCATATCCCAGGCACAATTTCTGTATGACCTTAGATTTGGATGTTTATCTTGATATTTATGCTTTATTTGTTTTACAATAAGTTCTACATCACCATAAACTATTAGATGTTCAATTTTTAGTTTCCTAGTAGCCTCTAATCCTAAGACCAGAGCATCGTACTCACATAAATTATTTGTACAATCAATTTCCCACTGTAATATGTATGAAAAGGGGATGACATACTCATCTTTGGGTGCAACAAATAACACTCAAGCCCCTTCCCCTTCGCAGGATGAAGCGCCATCAAAAAACATTTTCCATACTCCCTCCCTACTATTTACACTTTTCTTTGGTTTTTCTATTTTGTTGTTCTCTTCTTCTATGCATTCTTCAAAATCATTGTCTATTGATAAAATACAATTTCCGAGATCCTGATTGACAACATAGACTGGATAATTGTTGGGGTTTTTGGGTTCACTTACAGTGTATTCCAGTCTAGTCTCTCTATAAAGTCGAGTAAATTGTCCACCAAAAATCGGGATTGTAGTGTACATCATGTCCAGTTGAAGTGATCCTCCTAATTTTGCACCCCATGACCTGGATAGAATAATTCCATACTTGGTGGGGACATCAACAATGACTACATCCATAAGTATAATTTTTACAAGAATCTGTGCAATATTCACTACCAAATCCTTGATCATGCCGAGACACTTAACTTTTATTGAATCAAATGAGTATAAGTCCTGATAAGGTCTAGTGATTTCAAGGCCCAATTTTTCCACAATAACTTTAGGCATTAAATTGTGAGAAGCCCCAAAATCTAATATGAAATTATGAAGTAAGTGGTCATACATAGTTAATGTAATATAAAACAGAGAAATAGAATCCTTAGTATTCTCAATGGCCGGACCAAACATAATTGTAGGTATTTCATCTTGTAAATTGATCACATCTGCGAGACATTCAACATTAGAAAAATTCATCATTTTAGCAATCTGTTTTTTATAAATTGGATTCTTGGCAAGCTCAACCAGGGGTACAGGAATTTTAATTTTATTTAGTTCATTTTCTAAACTGAAACCTCCAGTTGTCTTTTCGATTTATCTGGTTCCAATTTGTGCTTCGATATTTTCTGTTTTCTTAGTTTGTGTTGCTTTTGTTTCAACTGTTTTGTTTTGGGCAACCCGTGTTTAGACTATCAGTTTAGTAACAACTGCCTCATTCAATTTATTTCTTGATAGAGTATTTTTTGGTGGAACACTTGTAGTATTAGTTTGTCTAGGCCTTAAATTATACTTTTGTTGAAACTCAACCATTATGGAGTCGACGATTCCTTGATATGCAGACTCTCCCAGATTATTTATACTCTCCTCATTACTAAACATGGGTTCTAGGTCTAGAGACATTTCGTAATCCTGTTTAGTTAAATGAGTTTCTTGGTCATCATCACTAAGGTTGTTTATATCTTCTTCTAGACCCTCATAATTTTGCATACCATCTCCTATAAAATTTTATGTTTTAAACAGAGCTTGGATTTTTTGATCTTCGTTTTTTATTTGTCTTTGCTGGGTCTGGGGGTTTGGATTTATCCTGAAATATTTTCTAGAGAATGGGTCAGGTTTGGCTTGGTCTAGTTCCATTCTGGAGATTTTGTTTGACAAATATTTGATTATCTTAGCCATGTCATCCATTTTTTCTTCCGCAGACCTCCCAGATCTGAAGGGCCCTGCTTGTTCCTTGAATCATTTAGGTTCTTTGGTTCCTATCTCAAACTTAGCTTTTAATTTACCATATGCCATCATGTTTGATTCAATCTCTATGGAATCATATCGCATCCCTACCAGAGTGGCAGATCTCCTTTCTCTTAAGAGTAGGGCGAAGTCAGGTTCGAAAGCCCCTGCGAAAGTTACCTTTGCCACATGTTGAGAGGGTTTAACTTCGACTGGGATATTATGGTAGAGTTTGTTAAAAATCTAAGTAAATTCGAGAACCGACTCAGAATTCCTTTTCCTTAAAGCCCCGAACTTAGTCAGACAATACATATGGTCTTTCTTTTCTCCCCACTATCTTATAAAAGAATTTTCTAAATCATCATATGACCGTAGGGATCCTACCGGGAGTCCTCAAAACCAGATTCTTACTTGTCCTTCAAAATTTTTCACTAAAAGGCTTGAGTAAACATATTCATGTTCAATGCCAAGGATATTGGCGAACTGATTGAAAAATGTTATGTGCTCTCTTGCAGTTAAATCTCCGTCTCCTGTAAATTTTGGTAAGTTCTTCATATAGTTTTCAGGTAAATCATGAAGAACTGGAGGAAGGACCAAGGGAGCATATCTAGCCACTACCTTGGAAAAAATCCTAGGTGGCAGGGGTGGTACTTGATCATGTCCACCTGCTCCTCCACCTCTGGCAGCAACCATTGAAAGTCTGGGAGATGGACTTTGTGAAAAAAGAGGGTTTTCAAAAACTTCTAGGGACTGAAGTGGCGACCTTTCAACTTCTTTGGGATGTAGCGAAGGAAAATCTGGAGAAAGTTCATTAGGAGATGAAAATTCTAGAAGAGGGGGGAAAGGAAAACGTGGACTTGTTTCTTCAGAATTACAAGATGTATAAATAGGAGAACTAGTTGGGGATGAATCCGAGCATAAAATGTGTTCTTCAAGGTTTCAGAGAGCTGAAACTTTTACTTTGGGCAAGGGTGAGGTTGAAAAAGTGTTAACGACAACAGGTAAAGAGGAGACTCTTTTGTTCATAAATTTAGGGGCATTAGAAGAGTTAATCTCAATCTTTATTTTGGGCATGATTTCCTCCGGGTTCTCACACCTAAATTTGGGCTTGCTGGTTGAGACCTCTGCAGAGGGTGTTTGTTAAAATTATCCTCAAGAGTTAGTTCTTCAACTAGAACCTTAGTATTGACTTGTATAAATTTGGGTTGGTATTTTTTACCTACCGATGCGATAGTCCACTTAAGATATCCCTTAGGTTTCAACAACCTTTCAAGATCCGACACAGGTGTGGTCTGCTTATCATTTGGGTTCTTTCTGGTATTGTTTTGACCAAATGCTAGTTTATCTGTGGTGGAGTCACCAAGTGAAATATAAAAATAGCCTTAATTTAGTATTCAATATTTGTTCACTATCAAACATAGAATTTTACCTTGTTGTTTTCCCAAGGAAAAATAACTTCATTTCTCTATCCCCGACAATGGCACCAAAAAGATGTTGTTCTTGAGATTAAACTTAAGGCTCAAACATTAATGTCAGGCATCATAAAGTTTAAAGAGAGTGTATTTTAGAGGTTCTTTTTCTACCTTAGTTATATGAGAAAAATTCCTTAAATGAAATTAACAATATGGCAGCACAGAGGTCATATTTCGTGTCTGAGTAAAAATTGCAATATTGATTGGTGTGAGAGAAAAACTACAAAAATGTGAAACAAGGCAAGGCATCAATTGTTGAGGAATCTCACCTTGTTACAGTGGAAGAAAAGAGATAGTGTAACCTTGAATAAAGTATAAGATACAGTAATCCAAACAACTCACAGGTCTTGATTTACTCACAGTAAATGCAGAGGAAAAACTGCTTACTGAATGAATTACTGATGCAATACATTTACAGTAGTTGTTGTACTAAATTGGAATAATTTTTTTATCAAGGAATACATAAAGAAGTGCTGAGAAATGGAAAAAAAGAAGAAAAACATAACCCAAACTAAACAAAATGTGGAATCTCTGTCTACACTTATATTAATACTCAATAAGGAGAGTTTTCTCTATTACAATCGACAAGAAGCAGCCCTTTGATAGATCTTAAAACTATGTATTTATACAAAATTGTCTCAACTCAAAACGGTTGGACTTGTCCTAATTTAAAATAGTGAATATCTGAAATAAGAAAATAGAGCGTAAAGAATGGTGAGCTTTGCTAGCAATCTCTTCATCTGCTCGCTGAAAAACTTCTGTCTTTTGATCTTCTTGATGTTTTGGCACAACGTCCTAGTCATCATAGCTCTATTTCCATTTGTCCCCTCACTGATATCCAATCATGTAATAACACTTCCTTACTTGTTTCCATATGTGCTTGCCTTTTCATATTCAATGCATTGGATGCATCTACTTACTAATTTCACTACCATCCCTGAAGGCTCAGTTGCTTTATTGGCCTTGAAAGTGTATAACTTTCTTTCTATCTGAGGTAGCTTTTCCTATATCCTTTTATCTCCTTGAGACGTGGCCTGTAACTGCAAGCTTGGGTTCACTATTCATTTGCTTATTTGAAGGAGATCGATCTGTTTCATATTTTGGATGGCTGTCAGAGCTTCCTTTTTGCTTATTCTGGAATTATATTGATTCTTTGCTATATCGATTTTACCCAGGGCTTCGAAAACAACATACCCTTCAAAATCAATTAGCCCTTTGTCTAGTGATGTCAACGCTTCTAGAAAATCTTCAGTTACATCTCTAGAAAGTCTCTTGCCTTCTATTAAATTTGTTTCCCAAGCCTTCACAACTATATCACCTATTATTTTTGATGACCGAGAGAGTCGATGTTTAAATTTGAGACATCATCCTTTGGTATTAATAAGACGACCTCTTGAAACTTAGCTGGAGTTGAACAAGCTTCTCTCTCCTTGATATAGATGTCTTTCAGAGAAAGGTCAACCGCCTGGTATAACTTCTGGACGACTTCTACCTTCATAAAAAGAGCTTGCTGGGGATTTTCAAGTTTTTCATTTATTTCAATTGCTTGGGTCTGGAGAGACAAAATATCCATTGTGGTACTTTCAGTCAACTCCAACTTAGCTTGCAATTATTTTATTAATTCAACATGCTGGGTAATCAGTCCTTGACTGAACTGAGAATTCCTTTGAAGCTTGTAAAAGTTGTCTTGAAGCTGTTGAATTTGATGTTTATTACCTACTCTTATTTGCTCGAAGTCTCGATTCATCCTATTCTGAACGGTCTAATCAATTGTTTGTATTTGATTTTGCAGTTTCACTACCAATTGGTTCCTCTGTTTTAGCTGCTTGGCCAGATTTTTTACAGACCACTGATTGGCCGTGGCAAAGGCACCTAATGAACCTGCCATTTCCTTAGCGAAATATAAATCATCTCGGCCTTTTCCATCATACACCACTCTTTGTATTTTGACTATTGCACCATATTTTTGATGTGTTTCTTGTTTAACGATGCCCCTCCTCTTTTTGCTGAAAAAGAAGTCTAAAGGAGGCATTTCTTTGGCTGAAATTGGGGTAAGATCATCTATAAAGATGACTTCAGAACTGGGATTTCTGAAGCTTGACTGCAACAATGTCAATGAAATAATGGGATTACCTATCTCTGTGGATGGTTGTTTCTCTGATGTATTGGTAACCATTTTGTATGGTGTAGAAGGAGATGTATCCTGTCCTCATTTCATAAAGGTTTCAAGCTGAGCCTTTTCCTGAGGGCCTAGTGGAGTTGATACTGAAGCTTCCAATTCCTCAATTAATAATTCAGTGTCTTTTGGATTTTCTTTAGTTTCCTTTTTTCCAGAGCTCCCTGTCTCAAAACCCGGAGGTATAGTATCCTATGTAGACGAAGGGGATACCGACTCTCCCTGTAGTACCTTCGAAAAGCTATTCTGTCTGTGCTTTTGGAAACTGAAGAAGATGGCCTATTGATTTGGTGACAGAGTTTGGAATCTGTCTAGTACTTCATCATGTGACCTGGCTCCCTTGAATATTTCATCTCGTGGGGAATTCTTGTGCATATACCTCTTTAATTTTTATTGATCTAGGTGTTTTTGCACGATTTTTTGTGGATCATGCCTTTTAAACTCAATGTCAACCAACTTGACATCCTCCAGAGATGCAACCTCTACTTTAGAATGGCTGAAGTATAACAATGAAAACATACCAAACTGAAGAGGGAAGGTTGGCCATACCTTTTTCTGGGTCGCTTTCAATTTCTTGTTGATGCCCCCTATCATGGTTTGATACGCTACTTCTCAACATACTAGCCAATTTGGTAAAACAATTGGGAGAGCATGGGCGGGGATTGAGCACTCGAAAACTTTGATGCAAGAAAATTTTTGTTCGATGTATCAATATGCCATTTTTCCCAGGTTTTCCATGATCCTGTTTGAAATTTTGGGAGGGGGGCAACCATATAGGGAGATATGAATAGGAACCACTACATAATGGAAAATTTCATAGAAGAATATCTGGCCTTATCTTCCCACAAATTGGAGTGATAAAAATGGATAGGTTCAACGCTGGTCAGGATCCATCTCAAGATCATTAGAGGGAAAGGAGTCATAAATAAAATAACATCCATGAGGTATGCACACATATAGAAAGGGGCAGGTTTCCCTTTGGACTTTTCCAATTGGTACTCTGTGATTACCTTAGCCAGGTTGTCTGATAACATCTTGGCCCAGTTGAAAGAGTAGCCCTTGGCCACTCCATGCATAATTGGTACCCATGCCAACGAGAAGTGAGTGGAGATATTCTTCCCGAATAGCCTACATAGCATAATATCCACATAAATCATATGGGCTTATAACGATGTTGTGGCATACATGTCGTGAGTGTCAGCTCTGAATTTCTTCGGGTGCCACCACCAGTCCTTGATTAAATTGGGGAAGCTTTTATCATATTGAGTACACTCTTGTTTCTCAAGCTCCACCATGAATGCAACGTTGTAACTATATTTAAAAATGGGGGATAGTTTATACATTAACTGTATGTGTTCTGGTTGAAAAGACCCAACAACTACCTTTTGAGAGTTGTAAATGCTCCTGGTTTGAATGTCGACGTTTTCTAGGGCCCAACCTATCATGTCGTTATACGGCATGAGTCTCGACCATGCAAATATTTTGTGTAGCTCTAAATGAGCTATATCCCTAAGTTAGTCGCATGATTTTCGCTCACTTCCTCGCCTGAATCCTCTGTGAAATTTATGATTTCATGCTCTAGAATATTGAACACGTGTCCAAGATTTCATAGTGTCAATGGCCCTCAGTGAGGTATCTGATAGAATGTCTGCATTCGGATTTGTACTTTCACTAGCTGCTTAAATCATCTTCCAAGGTGTCATGATATTGGTTAAATTGAAATGCGGTACCTGTTACAAGGGGATGCATGAGCTTCTCAGTTGGCTCAAACTTACTATTCTGCAAGAATGAAAATAGAATTCAAAATCAAGCATTATTAGTCACCTTAGGAACATTGATTTGAGTATGCCTTTACCAACGGAAAATTTATTAACCTTAATGAGAAATTATATCTGATGATCCACAATCCATGCTAAAAATCATTAACTTTGATTTATGATAAATGCCATTAATATCGACGGTTCACGATCGAGAGTTTTGGATGAAACAAATTTGAAATTTCTCAAATCGTGAATCCGCGAAAAGTTAATTACGAGATAATATTGTTTAAAACATTAATTAATCATGTTTAACTTTAAGTGCTTTCAGGTATTCAAACTTTGGGATTTTTTGAAGTAGCTTGAGAGAGAATCCATGAAACCCAAATCTGTGAAATGATTAATTATCAGATAATCGTTTCTAAGATTTGATTAACCATGATTAAGTTTCAAATGTTTCAGAAGTTTGGACTTCAGAGGTTTTAGGATGTGATAGATGGTAAGGTTCTGAACTCTGAAGTGCAAAGTTATTAACTATTTTTTAATCAAGATTAACTTAACTGATTCAGATTTAATATTTCATCATTTTGCTGCTTCGTGGATTTGTAAGTTAACTCTTTATTATATTTTCGAATGGTTATTACCCGTAGTGATGTGTCGAAGATGATGTCATTTTAGATGACGTGTAGAGACCGGGGGGTTCCACGTGTTGTTTAGAATCATATGAATCTTCAAATGAAAAGGTCATAAATAGATGCCCCGTGTCAACCCATGGAAGACTCAAAAGGTACATGTGTACCATGACTCGTGTCCTTTAAAGTTTTATGAACAGTGATAATAGACACTTTTCGGGTATCGGGACTTTAAACATTAAGACCTATCGAAACACCTGAAGCGCGAAGCTCTGAAGAGACCTTTAGTGATTTGAATCTTTAACAATCAGGCGGCTTCAAAACGTGGGGAAAAAGGGGATCGTTTGATCAACAAGGGAACTTTATCAACGACGGATATTCATGCGTGCCTTATGGCTAGAATTAAATTTTATTTAAACATTCGAAAACTGACTTCTGAGTCCTTATTTAAAAAGATGAAGTTCAAGAAAGTAAAGATCAAGGTTTAGTATTTATACATGTTCCAACACTGAGCATGTAAACATTCGGGTCTGAATTACAACGTACAAAGTTCTGTGACAGTAGGTAGGAGTCCATCTTGGCATACCATGCCCTCAAAGCCTACTTGAGGCCATAAAGATACTTCTTCAATTGACAGACCAAATATGAGTCTTGTATAAATCCCTGGGGATACTCCATATATATCTCCTTAGAGAGATCGACGTGAAGAAATTCATTCTTCACGTCCATTTTATGGACTTCCTGTCCCTTGGTTGTCGCAATGGAAAGTACCAAACGTATGGAATCCATCTTTGCTACTAGAGCGAAGGTCTCATCATAGTTAATGCCATGCACCTACTAAAAGCCTTTGGAAACTAGCCTAGTCTTATATCTACTAACTTGTCCATCCATTGCACTCTTGGTCCTATAGACCCATCTTCACCTGAAAATTTTCATTCTTGAAGGAAGGGGAACTATATCCCAAGTCTGGTTCTCTAGGAGGGAGTTGTACTCCTCCTGCATGGCGGATTCCAAAAAGGGATTTCCAGCAGCCTTGCCATAAGATTGTGGATCTGAAGAATGAACCAAGAAAACATGCATGGGTGGCATCGGTTTAGTGGTAGTGAGTGAAATAGGAGGCTCTTTGAAATAAGATCGAGTCCTCCTAGTATCAACTGGATCCCCAACAAGATCCCCTGCATCCTGAAGAGTAGTCTTGGCTCACTTTGGCCTCTGCTCTGGATCTACATCTGCATCTAGATTCACTGACTTTGCATTTTACTATACTGAATCTGTATCTGGATCATCTGAATCCTTTGAATCAGAACTCTCATTTGAAGAAGAGTCAACATGTGCATGCTCATCATCTCTGACAGGTGGAAGAACAAAAGTGTCTACATGTGGCTATTGAGGTACATGTGAGACACTTTCCTCGAATTTGACACTTCTCTCAATGATGATATGGTCCGAGGAAAGATCAATGAGTCTGTATCCCTTCACACCATTGGGGTATCCAACAAAGATACACTTTGTTCTCTATGGATCAAGTTCCTTCCTCTTCTTAGAGGGAATCCTGGCCCATGCACGTGAACCAAAAATATGGAAGTGGGTCAGTTCCGATTTGAGGCCGCTCCAAGTCTCATAGGGAGTATTATCCTTGATAGATATATGGGGAGATCTGTTTTGGATGAAGGTTGCACAATTAAGTGCTTCATCCCATAATCTCCGTGGAAGTGAATTTGCATGTAGCATGCAAGATGCCATCTCTTTTAGAGATCTATTTTTCCGCTCAACAACTCTATTTTGTTGCGGAGTATAGGGAACCATGTGCTTCAACTGAATCCCTGCCTCATGATGAAGATTATGTATCTCATGTTTGACGTACTCTCCCCCATTATCTATTCAGAGGAATTTGATTTTCTTTCCTAACTGTGTCTCAACAAGGGCTTTAAAATCTTTGAGGTGTTGAAAGACCTCTGATTTTTGCCTGAGAAATAAAATCAATGTGAAGAATGATAAATTATCAACAAAAATGATCACATACCTTGCTTTACTAATTGATGGATGTAGAAAACGGCCCATGAGGTCACTATGGACTAGATCTAAATGAGATGAAGCATTCTGAGTCTTTCCTTTATCGAATTTCTCTTGAGGGTGTTTTCCAAGAACACACCCCTCACAAATTTCTTTGGAGAAGTGGATGTTGAGTAGACCATAAACCATTCCCTGCTTTCTAAACTGTTGCATATATCTAAAATTTAAATTCCTGAACCTTTTGTTCCATATCCTACTTCTTTCATCAGCATGGGTACGTAGTAATGCAAAATCTGGTTCAATAAATTCATAAAATGTGTAGATTCTAGATTGATGATTTACCTCATCAGTGGCAACCTTGGAGTTGATTTGCATGTCATAGATATCCATTGCATCAGGTGTGAATATGAATCTCTTTCCGGTGCTGAATTTTTTCATCTGATACACAGAGAGAAGATTGACAAAAAGATTGGGAACGTGTAGCACATTCTCTAAGCTTCCGTTTGCGAGTTTAATTATTCCTTTTCCGGTGACCTCGACTGGAGAGTTTTCCCCCATCAGAATAGGAGGACCTTTTCATTCATCCAATGAAGAATAGACTTATTTTGTGGAATCCATGTGGTGTGATGCACCTAAATCTACGATCCAAACATCGAGAGAGAAGTTGATGGCAATCAAAGCATGGCTACAATTTCCTTTCTTGGGATTCTGATCTTCCCGCTTCTTCTTCTTGGCACCCTCAGGGATGCGATCTCCAAGGTTGTTTTGTTGAAGTATTTAGGTCATTAGATCTAACTGTTTATGCATACTTGTAGATTCTAGATGGAATCCTTTATGGAAGTAATCTCATTTCTCCCCTTTTCTTCCCTTTCCACCTTTGGATCTAGAGGCATCGTTGAAGGGTTTTGAGTACCCTTCCTTCTTTGGATTTGCATGTTCTTTCATTTTGTATTTGTATTGAGATTTATTATATTGATGACCACTTCCTTCTTGAAAATTAAGTGCATGAACCTTTGGTCCTTTGATTTTTCCCATATTGATGAGCTTGTTCTGCTCTTGTGTCAGAGACTCAATAAACACCTCAAGAGAGGGAATTGTCCAGGTAGATCTAGAGGAGAACCTGAATGAATTAAATGTGGATATGGACACTGAGTATTCTGGACCAAGTTTGGAGAGAATGTTGAGAACCATTTGTTTCTCCTCCTTATATTTATCAGCCCCGCAAGCCTTGAGTTGTGACAACAAATCCTTATATTTGGTAAAGAAATCTTAGAGATTGTTGAATTTTTTTGGATCCAATATGATAAATTACACCTCGATCACGTGTCCCATCATCTCATCCTATTTTCCAAAAATCCATTCCATGGTGGTCCAGGATTCATTGGGGGTTTTACAGGAGGATATGTGAAGGAGGAGTTCAGGAGAAATGAGATTGCAAATTGTTTTGAATGCTTCATCCATTCAATTTAGATACTTGGATTTTTCTATGGCTGATGTTGGTTCTATCTCTATGTTCATGTTTAACCTATACATTCCTCTTCTTCTAAGATGCATTATTATCTTCTCCTTCCATGCAAAGAAATTGTAAGGTGTAAGAATGAATTCTTTTGGAAATTCTATTTTTCTGTTGTCTTCAATCTTCGGAACCTGCAAAAATAATTTGGTGTGTCTTTTCCCTAGTAGTACTTTGGATATGATACCATGTAAATGTTTTGAACCTACATAGAATATATCTAGTTGGGAATTGACATACACGGTGGTAGAGAAAATATGAGAAAAGATAAGTAGAAGAGAAAGAATGGAAGAATTTTCATTAACTAAATGAATAAATGATAATTTATACATGATATACTCTGTATAACTCAACCAATGTGCACTGGAGGAGAAGCCAATGTGCCATAGTGGTTTTCTAGAGTGATCTAGACACACACCAACAGTTAAAGGAGTAAACTGCCACCTAGTCTAGTCTCTCGAGCAGTTACGGGAGTGAACAACCACCTAGTCTGAGTTAACTAGTCTATCAGTCTTTAGTTAACTGACTGAAACAGAGTGAAGAGAGGAGGAGATCAGGGAATCATGAGTAATGTGCTAGTCTGATGATGATCCCAAGGACAATGTGCATTATTTGGTGATGATCCCAATGTTGCATAGTGATAATCCCAATGTGGCATCTAGACTCCACTCAACTGATCAAACTGAAGAGAATATTCTCCCTAAAATATAGGATATTGAATAATGACTAATAAACATAGGGAAAACCTTAGGAAAATTAAATCCAAGGTGTGTGTGAAGTATCTCCACAAAAATTCGCAAAAAAGGGGAATAAATGGGCCTTCATGGTGTGTATTGTGTAAATCTGTAGCTAAAACTTCTCACCACCTCTTCCTTGATTGTAAATTCTCAAAACAAGTTTTAGATTAGATATATCAATCCATTCAGTCCCATCACACTCCTCCCTCTAATTGGAATGATATTTTATTTTTCTGAAAAAGAAGATATGCTCTCAACTTCATTAAAAAACCTCTTCTAGCAAATATTTGGAAAGCAATTCCTAAATTTATTTGTTGATATATGGTTGGAAATAAATAAGGCGATTTTTCAGAGTAAGTTTCTCCCTCTATCAAGAATTCATGAACTTTCTTGCAGCTTCCTCTCTGAAACTATATGCGCCAAGACCAGGAAAACCAGGTCTCTTTCGGACTTGATCACATTGAGAAAGACTGGTTTGCTAGTATTATTAGTAAGTGTTGCTTCCAATGCCCCTCTTCAATTGTCACCCCATCTATCAATTATCATTAGCAACTTTTCCTCTTTGATTAGGAATTTGTCCCATGGAAACAATAGAAAGGTTTGGTCATTTTTTTCTTTGATGGGGCATCAGAAGGAAATCCAAGGGCGACAGGTGCGGGGGAGGGGGGGTCATTTATGACCTTGAAGGAAATAAGATTACAAAATATTCTTTGGGGTTGGGGTATACAAAAAACAACCAAGTTGAGATCCTAGCAGTGTATATGGGTATGACATTAATAAACATTAATCGAGCTTTAAAAGTCACTATAATAGGTGATTTTGAGTTGATTATAAAAGGGTTATGAAATATTAGAAAAAATATGCAACCCAATCTCTATAGGATTTGTCAAAGAATATGAAATGAAGAGAAAAAAATTAAGATTGTGGAGTACTATCATATCTATCATAGGAAAAATGGGACAATAGACAGTCTAGCCAAAACCACAAGGAAACTAGAGTAGGGGATAACTTGAATCAACGGAGTTTCAAATTTGATCCACCTCCCTTTGTCATATGAATCAAAAATTTCAAAAAATCCAAAGTCCTATCAACAAAGGTCAAATTAGGGCTATAATTATGAAAATTTTTGGTAATGGAGGGGATGTGACCCCACTCTCGATCTGACTTAATATTATTGATGTTCTCATATCACAATTAACATTTGGCCTACATCTCATATACTCTCCACAAGGCTCTACTCCTCCACAACACTTGTCTTGATTCATGCGTGCGATTGTCATTAAAGAAAACTCTGATGACATGATGACAACATATGGGATTAATCTCATGTCCATCATAACTCTTGGTTCCATTTCCCTTGACTCTACTTATGTCTTAATTTACACGAGGTATGTAGCATGACCCTTTGTAATGGATACAAAGCACCACACTCTGCCACCAGTGATGATCATTGCATTCCATCCCCCTGTGTGTGTGATAATTCAAACATGGGTATATACTCATGGAAAAGGTGAGGAAGTGTGTCGTCTTTGGGATTTATTTGGTGTCTGTTCCTATTTTTTTCTCGATTCAATCTATTATCTCTCCTCCATTTGGCCTAGAGTTGTTTGTCCTCGTCTGCACTCAGACACGTGGCACAAAATCCAAGCCCCTTGTGATTGCACTAACTATAGAATGGAGGATATGCAGAATAAGATGAAGATGCAACCTCAAGTAATGGTATCCCTTTGAGCCTCTAATTCTCATCTGAAACAACAATTTCATGAGTGAGAGGAAAGGTGGGATAAAGAAATGTCCATCGTTCTTTTCACAATCAATAAACAATTAGAGTAGCTTTGTTCACTCCGTAGAAAAATCTAGTGCCATCATCCAGATGCTCTAGTGCAACATAACCCAATTTCATCAGAAGGTTCGCAGGCTTCGTGTGAAGTAATCCATCCCTTGTTTCCTCAGCCCGATCAAGCAACTCTTGAGGATGCTCTAGCTATGGTAGACACTGAGTTAAAGCTCAATTAGGCTAGTTTTTTCTTATG